>PVJI01004749.1:76988-104351 GCA_004026765.1 Micronycteris hirsuta | reverse complement strand
AAAAAAAACCCTTTTAATGGTAAAAGATACAATATACAATTAATATTTAACAGCTATGACATGCAATGGATATGAAACAGCATCTATATAAGACATGAGAATCCATGAGTTCACACTGATAGATATTTAGATGGACAGCTCAGAATGTGATACCTTAGGATTTAATATGCCTGATACCATATTTAAGCCAAAAATGCATAACCTGATTCAAATTTTGAGAAGATATCAGAGAAACATTAGATAAAATAAATGCCCTATATTCTTCAAATATATGAATATCATGGAAGCCAAAAATACTGTTTTAAGTCAAAAGAGACTAAAAAGGTATATCTGCTAAATTCAATATGAGATCATGGGCCTTTGTTGAACTAGAAAACAAATTCTATAACGGATATTATTGGGATAAGTAGAAAATGGCCTGTTGTTTAAATAGAATTGTGGTATAGAAGTTAAATTCCCTGAAGTTAAAAAATGAATGTCATATTGTGTCTTTGAAGGTAAGAAGGGTTATGGAAAACAGTAAAATAAGAATAGGGTGGAAGCGATTGCTGTTGGCTTGAGTAAATTCTCACTCTTACATACGCTAAGAGTTCCTGGGAGTTTTGATTTACTCCAGCTTCTTGACACCCTCTGGTTTGGTGACATGAGCTAACTGGAACACAGCCAGTTTCCTGTCCTCTTTATGATCCACATCTGTAATGCAGAAATGTTTTTGGAACTTCACTGAACTGGAATGTTTGAGCTTATGAGCAAAAGGGAAGGTGTCAAGGCTGGGCCCATGGAGAGTCAGGCTGAGCAGTGTGAACTCAGCATATCCTGAGGGAAGTCTCCCTGTTACAATACCGCCTTTAGAAAACAGAAAACACCAAACTGTCCTAAATCTACAAATACGAATTTATGTTGCATGTAGATTGAAATATCCCTGTTTTCAACACAGAGGAATAAGGTGAAAACATATGTAACAGCATAAAATATGACTCCATCATCTTCAAAGCTCTGGCAATGTTTCATTTGAAATCCATTTTTAATGAATTCATTTTTTTGTTCTTTCGTTCAAGTGATGTCGAACTTAAATAGATCTGAATAGAGTAGTCCCTGGCCCTTACCTGTCTGGGATACATTCCAAGACCCCAGTAGCTGCCTGAAATTGCAGATAGCATTAAACCCTAATATACTATGTTTTTTCCCCCTATACATACATATCTTTTCACTTAAAAGTAGCACTTTACAGCCTCTCTTTGGCATATCCAAATTGCCAGCATCACTGCTCTTGCAGGTCATTATCAAGTAAAACAAGGGTCACTTGAACACAAGTACTGAGGCACCGGGACATTTGCTCACCCAGAGAGATGGCATATATGGGGTCAATACATTGGAAAAAAAGGGGCTTCATCCCAAGCAAAACAGAGCAGGATGCTATGAGATTTCATCATGTTACTCAGAACAGCATTCAATTTAAAACTTGCGAATTGTTTATTTTCTGGAATTTTCCATTTAATATTTTCGGACTGCGGTTGAACGCAGGTAACTGAAACCACAGAAATGGAAACCGTGAGGAATGGGGGGACTACTGTATTCTATTTGTGAATTATTTCTCTTCTCTCCATTTCTAATGCTAGTGTGATCCCTCATGTGTAGTGACTCAAGTACTTTCTAACTGATATGGCTACTTAAGTTTATCTCCCATGCAGCCTCTCTAACACGACCTTCCAATTTATGCTTGTCAAATATAAATCTGACCGTGCTACATTGTAACGGTTTTCTTGTTCTGTAAGATAAAGCCAGCTACCTTAGCATAGTACACATTGTTCTCTCCCAAGCTGCCTTCAGCTGACGAAGAATTACTTTCTGCTTCTGGAACTAACCATACCATATACCTTTGCTTAAGTATACCCTCCTTGTTGAGGTTATATCCCTTGTGCTTCTGAGAAACTGAAGCCTCGATTGAAACATTTTCTTTCCCACCCAATAATATTTAGAACTCCCAGGTATGGGCTTTCAGGGCACGTAGTACCCGGCCTCCTAAGTAGACCATGGCTTCTGTGATGCAGGCGTCATAGCTTATCCCAGTGTTTGGTGTGATGTTTGGATTCTATTATAGTTTTAATAAATATTTGTGAAATGGGAAGATAATATTTACCATGGCTACAAAATTGAGTCACCTGGAGAAGAAAATAAGATGCTAGGAGAATGATATATAAAAGGAAATCTCCTAAAGACTTCAGAGGCAAGAGCTCATGTTGCACAAATAGACTGAATTCATGTATGTCCATGAAAAAGTTTCAAATTGTACCTAATGATACTCCATTAACAAACCAGATGATTTTGAAATATTAAAGATGGACAGAATTATACGTCTGCCTTGATCCAGTTGGATATGAAGAGGCAATCTCTTTGAAGTAAAATGTTTATGCAACATGGAAGAATCATCAAATACCCTACCTACTGCCAGAAAAGCAGCTGCAGCCAGATATTAAATAATGTGAATGAGAAAATGAGGCCACAATTCTTTCAATGGGATGCAAACCAAGAATAGGCCTTGTTTCAGACATGTATTTGGACACAAGCAATGCATTTATTCAATAGTATTATCTTTCACACAAAACAAGAAGAGAAAAATTAACAGAAAATAAAATTTTGTGTTTCAAGACTTTAACTCATAAGCTTGCCTCCTTGCCATTCTTGAGTAATGCTTTGATTCCAATAAAGGACAACAGAAAAAGGTAAGAGTTTAATTACCAAGTGTGTAACTTTTTCTGTTTATATTGTTTTCATATGTTTTCTTCTTTTAAGTAGACCTATGTGAATACTTCAAATGATTCTGTTATTAAAAGCACTTACATCTATGAGCAGCATAAGAATTATTTTTCATGGCAGTTTCTATTATTTGCATACATAATGATACTTATCTTTAGCAAAGAGATTTTTGAGAGACAGGTAAGAAGTGGATAATGCACAGAATTTATAAACATTACCAGGACATCTTTATAGCTCCTATCCTCTTCCCTCTACACTGCTGAACTCGAGTCATGCTTCCTTTCAAACTCCATTATTTTTAAAACCTAAATTTCTCTTATCCTATTTTAATCTTATTTTCTTCTCCTTCTATCTTGAAGAGAGCTGATTACCATTTACAACAATGGGGATAGTTATGTCATTATCTTCCCTTTCCACTTTCCTAGAAAAATATATTTAATTTCTACCTTCTTGAGACAGTTCAGCCATCACTGCTCTGGTCCCTTTCTAGATTCTTCCCAGCAGCCATTTCTCAGCAAAGCGTGTGCCCAGGTAAAGGGATAGAGAATGACACAGGAGGACACCCGTATGCCAATGGCCCCGCCAGATCAGGCTCAAGAATAGAATCCATTTAGCAAAAGGAAATTCCAACATTTCTGAAGCAGAAATTTACTTCAGTAGCTCAATCAATCTCTGCCTTGATTAGGGTTCCTGGGCACTGAAATTATGGCAGGATTATGAGGGGTTTTTTTTATTATTCATATGAATAGTAACCAACTCACTTCTATGAGTTACAATCCAAGATCCTCAGGGAATGATCATAATAATAATAACAGTAATAAGCAATTATACTTAACATTTATTGAGCAATTACCATGTGTTGATACTTTGTTAAGTGTTTTACATACATTATCTCACAACAGCTCTATGAATTGGGAAATACTATTTCCATTTTATACACGAGGAAACAGTACAGTGTGATTACTTCTCTAAGAGCCATGTGAGTAACAGAATCAAGATATGATCCCAAGCACAGTGCCCAAGGCCTGGACTCTTAGGTACCATTTTGTATTGCTGCTAGAAAGAAAAGCTAAAGATGATAGAAAAATTAGGTGGCCAGCTCTTGATAGGACCTGGAGAATTTGACTCAACTCACTAAATGGTGAGTTTGAACCAGACTATTAGCAAGTCTAGAGAGTCCAGAATGCATCCATAAAGATGCTAACGTTCTGTAGAAGGGTGTGAGAGGGTAGAATTTCTACACAAATTCAGGACTATATATGAGCTACACATGAGTCTCAAAGTCATAAATCTAGGAAGTCTTGGCAGACCAAAAGGATTTGACATGTATCAGAGGCTAGAGCTTACATCTATCCAGTGTCCAAGAGACCCAGGCAAACTAAAGGCATTCAATCATTCAGGAAGTAGAGGAGTAGAAAGTTCTGACATCTATCATTAAAGGAATCTAATTTTGAAGCAGGGAATATTTGTCCTTTAGACTCTCATATTTTTAGGAAGCCATTCTGAGAACCACGGGAGTAACTTTAATTAGAGAGAGAGTCTGAGTCTTTGGTGAATGCTCGCCTGCTTATGTGAATCACTGAGAAAACCAAAATAATACTGTCCTTACCATCAAAGGTGCATTCTCTCTTTTGTGAAATTGCCAGATACCTAGAATGAGACAATACAATGATAACAGCTGACATGTATTTTATGCTCAGGATGTGCTAGGTTTTGTTCTGAACACACTCTAACTGATGATAAATTACACATGTAAGAGTCAGCAACGAAGTGTTTGGCAGAAGAACAGAAAAGGTGGTGGGGATAGGACTTGGGTAGTAACAGCAGATGTCATGAGTGTAAGACATAATGGGACACAATTCTGCATGGGTCTCATTTTATTTGTTATGTCTTATGAGCACTGTTTGTACAAACAGATTTTGTTCTGGACTACTGTTACAAAGATGTTTGTACAGTAAACAACCATAGAAGATAGAGATAGTATATCCTGTCGCGGATTTCGTCCCGCAAAATCCGTGGGGAGGACCGCACCAATTGCGTGAATCAAACTCACCCAGAGACACGCTTTGAGAATAGAGTCCGGCAGCCACGGGTCTTTCCCTCCATCTTGGAAAAGGCCCTGGGCATAGCTCAGCTGGGCTTTTTATTAGAAGCTTTAAGACACATTTACATTGGATTGATTATTCATGGGCTTATGCAGAACAGGGGTTTTCAGTTGGGTCATGAGGATATATGGGAAGGGAATAGATAAGGGGTAGGTTTACTCAGTAAGGTAAACATTTAGGGTACACAGCATTAGGTTGTAAATTCAGGTCCGGTGGCAGACAGGACCGGGGTAGTACATTAAAGAGGAGACAAGTAAATTGAGGGTAAGCTAACTAGGGCTGTTAACTTTTAGGACCATAAAACATTGAGGCATTAACTTAAGCTTCTTGACTCTGCAGGGGAGAGACTCAGCAAGTCAGAGAATTTCTTAAGATACATTTTTGCCAAATTCCCATTAGAGAATTCCTTTTCCATTGACATGATCCACGCTTGTCCATACGGGAATAATTTTTCCTCACACGGAGTTGAGCTCTTTACGCGTAAATTCCCAGGACTGCGTGTTTTCACGTGTGTGGAAAGAATTCCCACAATATTCCTTCTTCCAGAACAGAAAAGGCCATCCAGTATGATAAAGATAACGCTTCCCACTGGGGCAAAATTTGGGCAGGCTTGCTTGCATTCATTATAAATAACTCAGGTTTACTAATCTTGGACTTCATTGACTATGACACAAAACTTTTGCATATGTAACATCTACCTGGGTTGCTCCATGTTGCTTCTACAGGACTTGAGGGCAAGGGAAACCAGGGCAAAAATGAAGCTAATGATGCTTGTTGTGTCATGGGTAATGAAGTCCTTTATTTCTGACCCAGGAAGCTTGTGTCTTCCGCCAATATCCATGACTGTGGTAGGCTCACTCGTTAGCTTTCAAGTGGAGACAATTCTTAGATCTTTTACAGTTCTTGACAATGTTCTTAAGAAAGGATGTAATGTAACTAAAACCACAATGAGATACCACTTCACATCAGTGAGAAAGGCCATCATAAACAAATCAACAAACAAGAAGTACTGGCAAAGTTGTGGAGAAAAAGGAACCCTAGTGCACGCACTGTTGGTGGGAATGCAGACTGGTGTGGCCACTGTGGAAAACAGTATGGAATTTCCTCAGAAAACTGAAAATGGAACTGTCTTTTAACTCAACAATTCCACTGCTGGGATTATACACTAAGAACTCTGAAACACCAATCCAAAAGAACCTATGCATCCCAATGTTCATAGCAGCACAATTTACAACAGCCAAGTGCTGGAAGCAACCTAACTGCCCATCAGTAAATGAATGGATCAAAAAACCATGGTACATTTACACAATGGAATACTCTGCAGAAAGAAGGAAGGAGATCCTACCCTTTGCGACAGCACGGATGGAACTGGAGAGCATTATGCTAAGTGAAATAAGCCAGGTGGTAAAAAGACAAATACCATACAATCTCACCTGTAAGTGAAACCTAATCAACAAAACAGACAAGCAAGAAAAATACAATCAGAGACATTGAAATAAAGAGCAAAGTGACAGTAACCAGAGAGGAGGTGGAGAGGGATAATGGGGAAAATAGGAGAGAAGCTATCAAGGAACATGTATAAAGGACACGTGAGCAAAGCCAAAGGGGGTAGGTTTGAGGGTGGAAGGCAGGGATGGGTGGGGTGGGAGGATATGGTGGGGTGAAAATGGAGACAACTGTACTTGAACAATAAAAAAAGGAAAAAAGTAATTAAAACAAACGAGAATATAAAAAGAGAAAAAAAAAGAAAATCAGATAGAGATGGGAAGGTATCTCAAACTAAACCACTAATAACTTAATTGGTTAGGGTACAAGAAATAGACCAGTTTGATTAGATTCAGCAACAATCCCATATTTTCAAGACTTTCTAGGCAAATTATTATTCAGATATAATTAAAATTATGTTTGATTCTAATTCCTAATTAGTGATTCCTACCATTAACTTGCTACCCATGTTCAGGTGAGAGAAAAATTTAATTCCATTTTGAAAATGATTACAATAGGGATTTCTACATTAATTTCAGCTGTAATGAAGTGCAATTTTATTAACTTGGCTTTACAGAGCAAAACTATTTGTGTCATTCTTATGGGAAAGCTATTTATATGATAGATTGGGACTGTATTCATTTTTTTTTGTTTTTATGCTTGCCCCAAATAGTTAAATATAGATCCCTAGGACTTAAGTATGAATAAAAAAAAACTAACACTTGGGCATGCATATGTTTATTTACTATTTCTGGTTTTGGCATCTAGTATAAATTATCTTTTAAAATGTTGTACATTAGAAAATGGTACTTAGAAGCTTATAGTAAACCAGGTCCATCTATTCACTGTAGAATATGAAAGAAAGAAAAAAAAATGCCCTAATCAAATGTGAAGAATGTTTCATATTTTTTAGTATTACATTAGAAGATGGTTAATTACAGGTATTGAAAAAGAATAATCCCTTATCAAACCCTATCAACAAATACATTTTTCATACAGTGCTACTACTTATCATTTTAAGCCATGAAAATACTTGTACTACTCTAGCAAGAGCCATAATCTCCAAGAAGAAAAAGAATTCTCCTCAATCAAGAGAGTGGACTCTAGAAAACCCTTTGAACATTTCTCTGTTCAAAAATCAACTACTCTTTTTAAGCATGCTATTTATGTTTGGCTGAGCAGATAGGAAGAAAGAATTAGTTTTTGACTCTGTTATAGTGTACAGTGGTATATTGATAATATAGCTACAGAGAGTATTATAATCACTCCATAGCTTCCTTCTAACGGAGAAAGTTGTTTCTGTTGAAAAGTGAATGCATCGTAAATCATCACAACTCTCATTAACTCATATGTAAACATTAAGGCTAATCTCTCTCCAGGATTGGCTCATTACTTATTTTTTCAGAGGTACAGAGGGAAGACTCTTTGTACTTCATGATCACTCACCAAAGCATCAAATACATATATTTTATTTATTTTTACATAAAGATATAAAAATAACCCTACCCCTTCCTCTTAAACCTGTGCTAGGTTTATACCTTCACTGACCAACAATGTCCTGAACCTGAAATGATTGACTTCTTGGCTGGTCTTATTTCTTGGGACATTTGCTCTTGGAACTCGGCCACCATGCTGTGAGAAAGGCCAGATCACATGGAAAGGTCCTCATGGAACAGACTGAGGGCTTAGCCAACAGTTGTCACCAACTTGCCAACCATGTGGATGAGCCATCTTGGAAACAGATTTAACAGTCATTATAATGCCCCAGCTGATGCCACATGGTGTATAGAGAACTCATCCCACCAAGCCCGTTCCAAGTTACAGATTTGCGAGTAAACAAAATGACTTTGTTGTGTTAAACCACGTAGTTTTAGGGTAGTTTTCTTAGATATAGCAATAGATGTCAAGGATATAACCTCAAGTTTTATTAAGTGGCAAATGATTATCCTATAGTGTGTAATACTATACAGCCACTTGAAAAAATTAGTTGTGCATGTGTATGTAATGTGTGTGTGTGTGTGTGTGTGTAGAGACATGGACGGATTTTGAGACATACTGATAAGTGGTCAATTCCAGTTGCGCAGCAGTGCTTTCCATACATCGTCCATGTCCACCTTCCTCCCCCAAAGTGTCTATTTCTAAATGTGCTTGCACGTATACACACAAAAAACAGTGGGAAACATGTTATGGAGGGCATGTTTAAAATCTGATTTTATTAAAAATTTACTGTAAATTGAATTGATATGTTGATTTTATAATTAAAAATGAACTTAGAACAATAAAAATTCCTGGAAATAAGTGGCAGAAGGCTACATGAATATATAGTTGCAGTGTGGATAAAGGGGGCCATGGAAACCTTAAATTTTCTAGTTGATTTAGGATTCAGGTCCCAGGAAATCTGACTGATTCCTCCTCAATTTGAAGTCAAAGTATCAACAAAATGCTTGCAACCCCATCTGGAGCTATGTTTTTGTTGTTTCTATTTAGAAGGATATGTTTGCTAAGTCCTAAGACTTAGGACTATGATCAGATTTTTGAATTTCCCTCATTGATGAAATAAACAGAAACAAGTCTTTTGATGCATCTTATTACAATCAGAATATGCTTGTCACGTAAATTTGTTTATTTAATTATTTTTATCCCTTTTCCTTTCTTGGCTTCAAATACACACCAACAGATTCCTATTCATCTATATGCTGGAGAATCTTTACTCCAAGCAGAAAACTGTCTCTGTTTTATATCAGAGACATTAACTTTGATCACTAGCACTAAATTTGTTGATTTATGTTTCCCTTATTCTCTTTGGTGACCTAACGTATAGTCACAACAGCAACACAATAATAAAATCACCACACCAAAGATTGCTAAAACTTGAGGTGAGCTTTAGTAATTCACTCAAGGACACGCATTAGAGAATGAAAGAGCCAAGTTTTGAACTCAGGTCTCTGACCCCCAAACCCAGCAGTCTTAGGCAATATGCTTTTTCCTCCGATGGACTTTCACTCCTACATCAAAACATGTCAGCGCCTTCTGCATTGGAACTCCTGCAGACCCTCATCAATTCCTGGTTTCTCCTTTTTCTGTCACCATAGCAGTTTCTCCTCTTCTGGCATCCTCCAGAGGAACCATGGTCTTGAGGCTCCAACTGCCTCTCTCAGTTCCTTACTTCCTGCTTTTCCCTGTTGTCACTGATGGCAACCAAATCACCTCACTTCCCATTTGCATCATTTAAATTTAATCCTATACCTTTAGAATGTGTGAGGCTTGATAATTAATAGAAAAAAGTATTATATGTCCAAATTCTGGATGCATGCTTGATGTGTAAGATTATAGCTTACTCAGATATTTGAACTGGTATTTTCTTTTTTGAATCTCAAAAATAGCCAAGTGATGGAAGCAACCTAAGTCCCAATCAGTAAATGAATGGATCAAAAAACTATGGTACATTTACACAATGGAATACTATGCAGCAGAAAGAAAAAAGGAGCTCCTGCCTTTTGCAACAGCTTGATGGAACTGGAGAGCATTATGCTAAGTGAAATAAGCCAGATGGTGAAAGACAGATATCATATGATCTCATTTTTAAGTGGAACCTAATCAACAGAACAAACAAGCAAGCAAAATATAACCAGAGACATTGAAATTAAAAACAAATGGACAGCCTGACTGGTGTAGCTCAGTGGATTGAGCGTGGGCTGGGAACCAGGCAGTCCCGGTTCGATTCCCAGTTGGGACGCATGCCTGGGTTGCAGGCCTGGTCCCCGGTGAGGGCCATGTGAGGGGCAGCCACGCATTGCTGTTTCTCTCCCTCTCTTTCTCCTTCCCCTCTCTCTAAAAATAAATAAATAAAATCTTAAAAAAAAATGGACAGTAACCAGAGGGGAGATAGGAGGGGATAACGGGGGGGAGGGGAAGGTGAAGAGTTTTCAGGAACAACTATAAAAGACATATGGACAAAACCAAGGGAGGGTGGAATCAGGGGAGGGAGGTGGGGATGGCTGGGGCGTGGGGGAGAGGGAGGAGGAAAAGGCAGAAAACTGTACTTGAACAACAATTTAAAAAAGTCTTAAAAAATCTATGACTATGTACCCTTAAAGAAAACAAACTTCTGCATACAAAATCATCCAACATCTAAGCTACAATTCAATTTTCCACTTTTTCTCTGAAACCTATATGACTTAATGGGTGCTTTCACTACTGCACTTAGTTTTTAAATCCTTTTGATTAATTACTTGATTCAGGAGATTCATCCCTGGATCTCCTCCTAATACCTTAGTTGTTGCTAAGCAACTAGCTCACTTCTTCTTTGGTTGTAGCAGCTACACATAGGGAAGGAGAGAATGAAGTTACAGAATGACCATACTTTCTCAATATCAAGTAATAATAAAACAGCATGAGTCTTTGGGCCTCTCCTTCACTGTTGATCTGGCATGAAAGAACATTAGACTTCCAAGTTAACAGTGATTTCTAGAAAAGCATCCTTGATTTTATTCTAGTTATGTCTATTGTTCTGTTTTATTTTCTTCTTGCAATGTATTTTACATTTTGCTTAGCAGGTTCTTCATAAAGATTCAACAATTTCGATTAAGAAACCATCCTTTGGAGATTGCCTTACTATTCAAAGAGAGGAATGAATGATGAGGAGCATGCACTGACTCTCCTAGGATTCTAAGAAGGCAGAAATAGAAATAGAAAATAGATTTATAGAAAGTATTTCTGAAATCAGAAAAAAAATTGAAAATTAACTATGATTTGCAGATCATTGGTTTTTTCATAATGAAACAATGGATAGTCTGAAACAATGAATTTCATAATCAAATGTGAACATTCTGGCCATCAGACAAAAAGTGCTACAAAAACTTGTCTTAGTTATCTGTCTCAGTTCAACACTTGGCACAATGCCTTTCAAGGAAGAAGGCTTAATAGAAGTTTCGCAACTTAAGTGAATGAAAGGCTGCTAAGAAGAGGAGCTTAGGCCCGGCTGGTGTAGCTCAGTGGATTGAGTGTGGGCTGGGAACCAGAGGGTCCCGGTTCGATTCCCAGTTGGGGCACATGCCTGGGTTGCGGGCCAGGTCCCCGTGAGGGCCATGTGAGAGGCAACCATACATTGCTCTTTCTCCCTCTCTTCACCTCTCTCTGAAAATAAAATAAATAAAATCTTTAAAAAAAAAAAAAAAAGAGGAGCTTAGAATGGGTATGCAAGAATATGGAAGGATGTAAGGTCATTCAATGAGAATTAAAAGAGAACATCTCTAAATGTCATGAATTTTATACGAATAATGCCAAATATACCTATCACAGTGCTTTGGCAAGTTTCTAGAAGGTCCAAAGCTAAAATGTGAAAGTGAGACTTGATGATGTTTACAGGTCCTCTTAATTTTGAAACAATCGATACTAAGAACTTTATCAGTGTAATAAATGAGATTTTCTGAGGATTCATGAGACTCACAACAATATGAAGAAATCAATGAAAAATGTACAAATAGGTTTGCATCCATTTCAGGAATTAGATAATATCAATTAGGAGATGATTAGGATACTAAGGCATAAGGTCTATTCTCTTTATTGTTTTTTACTTAGAGGTACACCACCCCCCCAGCACACATGACTATGACGTACCTCTAAGATAGGTTAACAAGTCCAATAAGATTGGCCTGTATTTTGATATATAGTGATTATTCCTTATTTTAACAATACAGTGGAATCTTCATTCTTCCATGTTATGATACTTAAGAAATTGTAAACAATTCACCTTTCCTTTTGGAGGTTCCATTTACCTCTATGAAAAGAGAATGGAAGTCATGCTCAGCGCCTTGACCTGAGGGCTAATATGTGGTGTAAGGTAATAGCATTCAAACTTTTTGAGGTGACCACAGTGAGACATATATTTCAATTTGACATCCAGTACACACACGTGCACAGATGTGAGCGTGTCTGAAACAGAAGATTTTGGAAGCTTTTTTATTTTCTACAAGCAAGGCACTCTACTATTTCCTATTCAATTTTGTCTATTTAATGAAAAGAAAAATTTGATTCTACCCCACTAAATTTATGTCTGGAGCTACCAGTGGGCTGCAAACTATAGTTTAAAAAAAATTTAAGTGGGGATTTAGGGAGACAAGATCCTGTGATTCGAGACATCTGTGCATGAGAGTGCTCTAGCACTTGCATCTAAATGAAAGTTTTCAGTCATTGCCTACACACTTTGCTGAATTCATTAAAGAACTCAGTGCATCAGATAAAATGAGATAGGTAAAATTATAATTATCGACCAATTTGCCTTTGCTCTTAATGGTAAACATTTAATGACTAAGTGGTAGCATACCACCATTCCTGGTGTGTGTTTTTTTTTTTTTTCTGTGAATTTAACAGATTGCCAGGAATTAGTTTTTTTTAGCCATATGTGATATGAGCATTATTCAATATTTTATGAAATTGTAGCTTTTTTATTTATTGGTTAGCTATCTGTACAAACTATATTTTTTCTGTGATATTAGAGGTTATTTTATTTTATTTGATATCTTGGAAAGTATATGGAAAGTATATTTTTTCTTTGTCCTTCCTATGCACCTGGAGATGAAATAAGGTTTGCTTTCAAAAAGTATGTGCTTGAAATAAGTAACTCCATTTCATGGGGTTATAGATATACTTTAATGCCTTTTCTACTTTCAAATTTACTTCATTGTCAGGCAAGGATACTGAAACACAAGTAGAAAAAAGACAGGAAAGGAGAGTTTCATACATACTACCTACTCCCATATTTCTTAAATACCTGGACTACAGTGCACTAGCTTTTCTGCTAAGATATTTCTGATATGGAACTTCTGAAGTTGAAAGCATTTGAATCAGTGAAGTGTGTCTATCCTTAATTAAATGGGTTTTTAAAAAACTGTATGTTTATATTTGGATTGTAGAAACAAATGAGAGCCATATAAAGTTGAGAAAAACAAGAAAATTCAAAGAAAGCACATCCATTCCCAGTGTTTTAGAATGAGAGATCACATTAAAAATCCATAATGTGTATTCCCACTCACATATCAGAAGAAAGGAGGAAGAAAATTTACCTACTACTTCTTCAACTATGTGTCCTGCCAACACAGATTTTGTTCTACCTGCACGAGAACTGAATACAACATGATTCTAAAACCACAAACAAGGGGAACTCACTAGTGAGCCAAGATGAGCCTCGAGCTCAGATTATGAAACTACACCCAAGGCCTGCCAGCACCGCACTGCAAACACAGTGGGAACTGGTGCGGGGCGCGCTCCCAGGATGCAGAAGCTGTCCAGGGAGACGGTCTCCAAGTGCCTCTCGCTTATCAAATGCCGCTGTGGGGAAGGAACCTGACGGACTATGAACTGTGTTTCTCCCCGACAATCATTTCTTTCGGTTGCACAATGCCAGCACCCGTCTTAGATGACATCCCCGTTCTCCGGCCCTCTTTCTCTTTCCTTTTGTTCTCTTATCATTACATAAACTATTTAAATTCTGTTTTCCACACTGTCCTAAAAATTAAACAAAAACAGAAATGGGAGGTAGTTAAATAGAGATAGGGGAGTGCAACTTAAGGAGTTCTCAATTCCACATTTTCAAGTTTTTGTAAGTTTTTAAGTGTTAAATGATCATTGCCTGGGCCTTAGTTTAAACATACATGTAGTTGTGGATATTTTTGTACAATCGAAATGTCTGATGAATAAAAAAGTACAGTGTCCTCATGAGTTGGTAGGACTCACAGCAGAGGCCCTCTCCTAAGTTACTTATACAAATGTTGCTTATCAATGAACTTCTACTACAAAACTTTAATATAGTGGATCAGAGTGGCCAAATCACACACTGGTATACAGCAAGTATTTAGGAATAATTAGCTTGTTTGTTGTTGTTATTGTTCATTTTTTTCAACAGAATTTATGAGATAGAGGCAATAACAAGGAAGAAAATTGCATAACTGCTTTTGTAGAAGGAGAAGCAATTAAAAAAAAAAAATCAAGACCCAGTTTCATCAGGCTCCTCCTTGTCAGGTATTTCCTACCAATATGTTCCTTCAAGCAGAGCCATATATTCTCTGTACTTCTCAATTATCTAGAATATATTTTATTTAAAGATTTTATTTATTATTTCTAGAAGGAGGGGGGAGGGGAGAGAGAGGGAGAGAAACATCTTTCGGTTGCCTCTTGCATGCCCCCTACTGGGGACCTGGCCCAAACCTAGATATATGCCCTGACTAGGAATCTAACTGGCAACCCTTGGTTTGCAGGCCAGAACTCAATCCACTGAGCCACACCTGCCATGGCTAGAATATTTTAAATGTAAAATAAATGTTAGCTAAACCGATGAGTAGATAAGTGAATGAATGAATGAGAAGTTAAAAAGAAACTTAAATTAATCAGATCAGGTATTCTTGCTAACTTGATTTTGTTAAATATCATTAATACAAACATTTCATTTTGATCCTAAGGAATATATATGTTTTGTATATGTGTGTGTGTATAGTTTTGTTAGTGTAAACTTGACTTTAGTGCTAAGCTTTACCATCAAATTCCTTATACATACTTTAGATTTCAGTTCACAAGAGTATTGGTTTAGCCACGAGAAAGAAGGAAAAGTAAGAAAGCCAATAAACACAAACCACTTAACTTAGAATTTCATTTAAAACAAGTAATCATCCCTAGGAAATCTCATAATAATTTATGCAAAATCCAGTTCTCATTTGTTCTCTCTCAGAAGAAATTAGTAACTTCTCATGCAAAAAACTTTGAATATGACTAGGATGCTAAGTAGGGATTGAAATATTTCTATGTATTGTTAATAATTACATTTTTGGTCTAGCTGTATTTTCACTTCTGGATATTAATCAGGGAAAATAAGGGATGCATACAGGCAATATAATACAAACTGTGGATTCAGTCCATGGCTATCCGTGAGGGGACACAGAAATCAGCCTGGGACCCTCTTCTCCAGTGCCAGGGTTTGGCTCAGACTCTCCCAGCAAGGATGCCAAGAAGTCCTGTGCAAGAGCTGGTCATCAGTGTTTCCCCAGGGTCCAAAACCTATGCCTGCTATTGTGTTTCTACATTTCAGAACATTTGAGAGTTTATATGAACTAAATACAAAGTATAGTAAGAGTTTTAGGAAATGGCCCTTATACACCATGACTGCATACAGGGAACTAAAAATATATAAATGGAAAAAATGAGCCATCACAATGAAAATAAGTACGGATTGGTTCTTTGGAAGGAGAAAAAATATATATTTTCAGAGGAAGCTCACATGGGAAAGAAATGAAGTGTCTTGGAAATTCTATCAAAATATGTTTCTAAGTTGTAGTGTTTACCAAGATCAGAAAATGCCAATATTAAATACTATGATTTTTTATGGTTTGACTTTATTAGATGAATTTTTATTGTAAGAATTTTTATAAACGTTTGTAATATTGTGGCCATTGGCTGACATATATTGGAAACACTATATTGGCATTTGTAGTGTGTGGTTTCTAAAAATATTTAATTTTATAGGATTTGTTCACACATTAATTTGGATTGCCACATAAAACTGTGTAATTACTGTTTTACACTGACAACAGTTCTAATTATTTCAGGACTCATCATTTTATTTGTGGGCAGTTTTTGTCTTTCTTCTTCTACTAGACATCATGCCACTCCCAAAACAACTTCTGAAACATAAATAACCGAAACATAAATAAGGCATTATTCTTCCAGTCCCTTAGATATAGTTCTACTTTTATGATTCTGCTGGAAGAAATCTCTGAAAAGACTCACTAATGAGACAATTTGTGGATTCTTTTTCATCCCTGCACTGTCTGCCTTTCTTCAGCATGAGACATTTGAGGCGGGAGAGGAAGAAAACCCTAGGTCTGGCATTTTTTTTTTTTTTTGCTTCTGTGTTGTTGTGATGTGTTCCCGCCTGTCTTCTTCACTTCCTCTCCTGTCTCCCCAACCTTTATATAAACACACACTAGAGTTTGTCATTAATAGTTGCTTTTTCTGTAGTCATTGACTTGGTTATCACATCTTTCGGTTTTCTACTGCCAGAGGATGACTCTAAAGTTCTTTCCTTTAAATCTCAGCATTCTCTTAAGTCTTGAGAAAATTATTTCCTTGATACATCAAAAAAATCGACATGCCCAAAATTCATTTTATTGTTTTAACAAGTCCATTGTATCATCCACCTGCTTCCAAAGTAACTTCTCTCTGCTGTCCAATGTTGTCATCACCCTCTGTACCACCCAGTTTCAAACCTTGAGGTCAACATTGCCTTTGTCTCTTAGCTCACGTGTGAAAGTCAGTCACTTGCTAAGTCCTATTGAATTTGTGAACTAACAAAGAACATTAACTTGGCAACTATAATGTAACAAAGATGACTTTGAGTACTTTGCATATATTATGATTTAAATCTTTAAATTATGGCATGAAAGTTATTACTGTCCACATTGTAAAATTTTGGAAATAAGGGTTCAGTGTGTTTAAGTAACTTACCTAAGCAAGTCAGAAGAGGGGCAGAGCCTGGGTTTCACACTTATTTTTAATAATGCTGTCTAATGTTCATTCCATTGAACTATATCATTTCTATTTCTACTATGTCTTACATCCCTCTATTCCTTCCCAGTCCTCTTCATTCCATACACATTGTACTTCCTCTTGCCTGTACTCTGCCTCTTATTCCTTGTTGCTTCAAGTTTTCCTAAATTACACCTTTATCATATGACTCATCAATAAATTTAAACTTCTCCTCATTGTTTACAAATTATGTAAAGATCCAGTAGACGTGTTCAACAGTTTGAGCTCTTCGCTTGTTGTCAGCAGATACTGGTCCAATTAAGTTAAGCAAAACAAAATGGAAAGGCAAAACTTCATAAGCACACCATGCACTCATGCGCTCACACACTCACACACAGGTTTACTGGCAGGCTACTGAGGAGTTCACTGAAGTATAGGAGAAGCAGAGCCTTGGGAAGGAAGTGAAAGGGGGCAGATTCTGAGAGTGGGGTTTGAGAACCTTTGCGTGAAGGCACTGTAATCAACTACTCAGCTCCAGTAATCTCCATGTGCCCCTTTGATCTGATTCAACTTACTAAGAGACATTACATTGATTGGCCTAGATTGGGTAAACATGTCTACCACTTAGTAGGGGCTGGACGAGGAGGTTGATGGGTAATATTATTGATAACCCCAAGTGGACCACAGTTGAATGGAGCACTCCCAAAGACAACTACTCTGCTGTTGCTTACAGAAGGGGGCAGAGGCACCTACAGGCAAGGCATGAAAGTGCTCCAGCCAGCCACAGTCTTTTTCAGTATCATCTCTAACTGCCTCTTCCTATTTGTGTAGCCCTCAAGTTCACACCATTTTCCATGATGCTCAAAGCCTTTCTGTTTTCTGGTACTTTTGCTTCCTCTGTGTCTTTATCTAACAAAACATCTTCCACTGTATAGGCGTTACCCAAAGAATATGCTTATTACCATTTAAAAATTTCTACAGACAAGTAATTTCTCCCTTCTCCATCCCTTTTGCTAATCTTCAATAGTGCTCTTCAAAGTCTGCCTTGTATTTTTGTTCACTGAAATGTAAGTGTTTGATGGTATGCAACAAGTTGTATTCATCTCAGCATCCTCTCTAATGGTGAACACACATCACTATAGGTTGCAGTGATGAATAAATATGTAGTTAATTTTAGTATGACATTTTTCTAACTGTTGCTTGGAAGTGCTGGATTTAATCTGTAATGCAATTATATCATTTATCTCCAACCTCACAGCATTTAAAATTATTAATTTATTCCTAGTAGGTAATGAATAAATGTAGTGATTCAACTTTGATTTAATAAAGTTTAACAGCAATATTACAGGTTATTTGAAAAATGATAAATTTACTTAGGAAGAAGGGGGAGCAAGCAGGCCAATAATAGCCAGATGTTTTTAGAAAACTAATGCTTAGAACACAGCTATGAGGTGGCCATTATTCTTACTTTACACATGAGGAAAGTGAGACTGCAGACAGTTAATTTCTTACAGGAAAACAGTTAGAGCAAGGATTTGTCGTATATTGAAGATTGCTCTTCACATAATCTGTAATTTAGCTCCATTTCTCTAGATAATACACATATACCACTCTCTCAATAGATTATAAACAAAAACTGGCCATTCCTTCAAACATGAATTTATAAAGAGCTAAGAATAAATTACAGATTATTGGAAAAGAAGAACAAGATAAATCTATCTGGCAAATAACACAATGGAAAAAATGATTTTTACAGGAGGAAACACAGTTGTCCACTCAGTGCAGAAATGATTCTAATCACTAGAGATCAGAGAAATGCAGACTCTATTAGCAAGATCCCATTTTCGATCACTAGAATAGAAAAAAGCAAAACCTGTAATAGTATTAGGATGCCGAGATATGGATGTGTGCTGTTGATAAAAGTGTAAATCAGCACAGCCTCTTTGGAGGGCAGTTTGGTAGCATCTGTTAATACAAAAACAAAGAAGCAAACAAACAAAATCTGTGCACTTTGCTACCAGCTTTCCACTGCACTGGATCTATAGAAACATCATTCACGTACATGACCATGGAGACATGTATGAGGGGGTTCCCACAGCATTGTTTGCATTAGGAAAAACTGGAAACAATATCAATACCCAGTTTTAACATGTCCCTGTTATATCTGTTGTTCAAATTTTACTTGGTTGTTTGCCTGATTCTTTTAGAAACTGAATAAATTTCAAATGCCAATTCTTTGCTTCATAAATGTTGCAAATGTTTTCAGCTAAGCTACCCCTTACTGTCTAAATTTTGCATGTTCTTTCGTCTTGCAAAATTTTCTTTCACTTTAATCTAGCTTCATTTTATTGGCTTTGGCTTTTGCTTTATGTATCATTTTTGGGATTGCCTTTCTTACCTCAAAGCCCTAACCACATTCTCCTGTATTTCTTCCTATTTACTTTCATGACCTTAATTCTTTAAATTCTTTCCTCTCCCTGGAATTCTTATTTCATGATCTTTCATTACGAAGAGAAAGGAGCTAGGCTTAATTCAATTCTTTCTTGCCTCCCAAAACTTTCTCTAAATTACATCTTCATTAATATACCTCATATATAAACCACAATTTCTCTGACAGATTTTGTTTGCAATATGTTTGCTGACTGCATTCTCTTTTTTCTTGTGGTAAGGGAGGAAAAGAGTAAACTCTAGTCAATTGCTTGTTTTCAGCCCCATCAGCCCTCTCTTGCTCCTCTGTCCTGTGTTCCCTCTCCGAACTGCATTGCAGTTTGGGGTGCTGCTGGCTTGTTTTCTCTGCAGCCTTTCTACCTGTCTAGGGTTGGCAGTCTCCTCTGTTGGGCTCTCTGCTCCTAGGGTGTGCGGAAATTAATGAAATGTCTTACTCCTTCTTAAATGAAGATTTACAACATTTACATTCCTTTAATATCATGGTAATTGGTACTGTCGAGAGAGGGTAAATGCATGTGGGTAGCCCCCCATCTTTAAACAAAAACTACCACATATTGTTTAAAGTTGTAACTATATTACCTGTTATCATTAAGTACATTTATTTGTGTTCCTGTCAGAAGAAAATCATGAGATTTACTTATGCATTTAAATAAACTATCTTTAAGCTCCAACTATTTGAGCTCTAATTTTTCCTTATTAGCAAGATGTTTTTGTTTTCCTTAATTATATAATTCCCTATTTCAATCAGGATTCAGCTGAATTCTTGGTTTTTCAAAACTACTTATCTCAAACTTGTCAAATATTCTGAAATATCCCAAGCTATAGAGCTTTTAATTGGTCATTTATGACAGCCAAAAAAACCAAAGTAAACACAGTTAATATAAAGGACTCATAAAATTATTCAGGCTGTATTTTCTGAGCTTATCTCTCTGACACGCTTGCCTGCTGCTCCCTTATTTTCCTGCCTCAGAGGCTCCAACTATACCCTGCTGGCGTGGTGCCACCCTGCTGACAGCCAGAACTCTATCACTGTCATCAGACAGGACACTATTCCAACCTAAGGCACCTCCGCTGCAACCACTTTAATATTGTCATCCTCCACCAATGCTCATTGTTGTGATCAAGGACATGAGTGACACTGACTTGTACAGTAGACTGAAGGGGATGCACAATCCTACACAAACTGCAGCTACCTAGCTTTTAGTAGATATCAAGGAAATTTTCATTAATGTAAAATAACACAAATATGTAACACTGAGTGACTACTGCAAAGTCCAATATACCATCTTACAAGCTTCACTTTCCCTTCAAAAGATGAGTGCCAGATTGTTTGCTCTTTTGTTTACAGGAACGCACGGGATGCATATAGGAATGTTTGTATATGAGTGTTGAGTGAAAGGAGAGGATGGAAGTTTGAATTTAAAGTGAGAAGAAGGTACACAGAGAGAGTGGAGGAAGAAGCAGTAGGGAGAAGGAAGACAGAGGAGAGGAGAGAGGACCTAGAAATAATTGTGCAACCCTCCATCTGAAGTGTGTAAATGTATCTCATGTCTCCTTTTCCTTGCTACTCTATGTGTGTTTTATAGCTCCGATAAACAATGTGATTGGAGTATCATTTTTAAAAAATAAATAAATAAAATAAGAAGCAGGAAAGTCGAAAGGCCTGAGCTCCATTGTTAGCCAGCCTGGAGCTGTCCTTGGTACCAACCTCAGCACTAACATCTCAATTTAAAAAAAAAAAAAAAAAAACTGAAAAGGAGAGGGAGAATTTGTACTGTGGAGAACACAAGAATAGAAACAATTTTTTGCCTGCTCAAGTCAAGATGAAAGTGAGTACTACCCAGTCTAGTCCCATCCCCTTTCTAGTTGTAGCTTTTTCATTTTTCAATGATTTTTCTTTTTTGTCACTCAGGAACTACATCCAGACACTCCCTGTTTCTCCTGTTTCAGGGAACAGTGAAATAAACATCTTCAACTTAATGTAGATTATTAATTTGCTTCTTAGGGGAAGATATGCTCTAACAAAAAAACAGACATTTTGGTAAAAATAAAATAGAGAACTCAGAAATAAGCTCCCATGTATATAGTCAAATTACAGGGTGTGAAGACTGTTCAATGGGGAAAGGACAGTGTTTTCAACAAATGGTGTTTACATGCAAACAAATAAAACTGGGCATTTACCTTACTCCAGGTTCAAAAATTAACTCAATATGGATCAAACATTTGAATGTAAGAGCTAAAACTAAAACCTTTAGAAGAAAACATAGGGGAAAATATTCATGATTGGATTTAGCAATGATTTGAATATGACATGAAGACACAGACAAAAAAGGAAAAGAAAAAATAGATAAATTGGACTTCATCAATATTAAAATATTTTGTGCATAAAGGACACTATCAAGGAAGTGAAAAGGCACACCACAGATTAGGTAAATATTTGCAAATCATATTCCAATAAGGCGTTAATATTCAGAATATATAAAGAACTCCCACAGCTCAACAACAACAACGAAACACAAAACAATCAATTAAAAAAATAAGAAAAGGACTTGAATCCACATTTTTCTAAAGAAGAATACACAAAATGCCAATAAGTGCATGGAAAGATGCTTAATATCACTAATCATTGTAGAAATGTAAATCAAAACTGCAAGGAAATGTCACTTCATAGATGGCTTTAATTAAAATAAAACAGAAAATAACAATGTTGGTGAGGATGTGGGAAAAGTGAAATCTTTGTACATTACTGGTAGAAATGTAAAATAATGAAACTGCTGTGAGAAACATATAGCCATTTCTCAAAAACTGAACATAGAATTACTATATGATTGCACATCTCTACCTCTGGCAGGGACTCAAACAGGTGTTTGTATACCAGTGCTCATAGCAGCATTAATCATATAGTCAAAAGGTGGAAGCAACCCGAGCATACATGGATGAAGTGATAACTGGACCTTGATGGCTGCATAGCAGTGTGAAGGTACTCAATGCCACTAAACTGTATTTTATGTTATGTATATTTTGTCACAACAAAAAAGGTAAAAAACCCACAGATTTTTGAAGTAGCTTATAATTACATTTTAACCTAGACAACTGGAAGACAAAAATAGTAGTTCAACAAAGACAGTTGAGTCATGAAGTACCAGGATGGCTAATTGGGGCCTTTTCTCAATCATTCAACAGTATTCATGCAGACCTGCTACATGTCAGCAACGGTGCTATCAGCAGGTCAGATACCCTCTCTGCACGGGCTGGGAATCAAGGAGGAAGACATTAATCAAGTAGTGACAAAGATCAATATATAAATATATACAAGGCCATATAATCAGCTGTATTCATATTAGATAAGCATTAAAATCTTAATCTTTTCTCAAAACTTCCTTTCAAAATTACTTTCTTAATGTATTTCCCCAACATTCTTTGTTATCTCTGGCAAGATTCGATGGGTTTTTAGTCACTCTCCATGAATAAATATACAGGATCCTTTGTTTAGATAGTAAAAACTAAGTGTACTATACTATCAAAACTAAAAAAAAAAAAAACATTCATTTAAATATCCTTCCCCCCATATCAGGTCTTATTTATCCATCTATCCTCATAGAATACATGTATCTCCACATTTCCTTATCCATTCATCCATCGATGGGCATTTAGTACGTTGTTTCCATGTCTTGACAATGGGCTGTTGGCAATGGACTGATTTTTAGCCATAAGAAAGAAGGAAATTTTGTTATTTGCAATAACATGGATGGACCTTGAGGTTTTATGCTAACTAAAATAAACTGGTCAAAGAAAGACAAATACTGTATGTCCTCATTTATTTGCAAAAAAAGTTTTAAAAAACCAAATTCATAGAATTAGAGAATACAATGACAGTTGCCAGGGGCTAGGGTTTGGTGATTGAAGAAATGTTGGCCAAAGGGTAACAACTTCCAGATAGAAAATGAATAAGATCAGAGTACCTAGTGAATAACATTGTAAATATGATGGACAATATTGTTTTATAAAAATGAAAGTTAAGAAAGTAGATCTTAAATATTATCACCACACACCCGCAAAAAAAGTAATTATGTGAGGGGATGGAAGTGTTAACTAATATTACTAATATTATTACTAATACTAATATTATTTTGTGCTCCATAAATGCATGAAATCATCACATTATACATCTTAAATTTACATATGTTATATGTGAATAGTATCTCAATAAAGCTAGAAAGATTAGTTGACTAAGATCCTGCCATAATACTCTCATGATGCTCCATTATATCCCCAAAAGAACTTTCTGAATTATGGATAGCCTCGTGATAAATCATATCCTATTGCCTAACCAAGACTGCTGAGAAAGTCAATGTTATACTGAGGAAAAACAACTGAACTGATTTGATATCATGGAATTACTTGAATTCCTATGTCATTTATCCAATCATCTGTCATATTTAACACAATGGTAGACAAAGTTCCAGTAAGGGTGCGTCATAGAGAAGCCACGTGTGGCTATCACTGCTTTCTATTCACTATGCTACTCAGCACCTCCTCCAAAAGCAAGACCAGGAGCTCTGCCAAATACGGGCTTTTCTCAGTTCTTGTAAACATAGCAGCCAACCCTTGTGGGAGGCAGCGATGAGCTATGGATTCATTTCCCCTGTGACAAGAACAATATCATAAAAAGCTTTCTTGTACTTTGTCATGCCTGTTACAAATTGTAGCAAGCATTTTAACCATGTAAATAGAGATTTTCATTACCTTAAATGCCATCTTGCATCACGGATGCCAGCACAGCTGGTCACCAAGTACCACAGACCAGTATCTTACCTCCCCCCAGATCCATCCTAGTTGCTCAGGCAACTTTGCTTTCTGATACAGCTTGTTTCAGGCTGCAGAAAACCACAGTGTCTTACTCCACGGTTACACAAATCACCATCTCAATCAAAGCACACAGCTTCAGGTAGCAGCATTCACTGACTCCTGATAGGGCAAAAACTTTCAATCTTATGAGTGAGGAATGTTGGTGTAGCATTACAGAAAAAAACAGATGTGTTAAAAATATCCATACACACTTTGCACAGAGATTGATGTATTAGTTCTTCTAAATGCCTTTGTCCAAGTAAACATTCTCAGGTCAAGGGCAAATAGTCATCATCTTTTAATAACCTTATTTTGAATTTATGCTAGAAGGAAGAAGGACAACATAACATAAAGTGCACCAGCAAAAGATGTGTCCATAAAAAGCCACCTAACTTCTGTAGCCCCTCATTTCCTGACCCATACTGTATGGTTGAATATGTACACTTCCAAGATGCCTGCTGATTGAATCCTCCTTGATTCTAGTGCTCAGAATAAGACACATGTGTGTTTTTTTTCTTTGTTCTTTTTCCCAGAGCTTCATGGCTCCCCCGACTCCAGAACGGCTTCCATTGTCCTTCACTAGCTCTAAAAACACTCCAACTCTTTGATAGACTAGCAAACTAAGACACATACTTTTTAAATATCTTCCCATGATATCTATGTATTAGAAAAATTGGCACTGGTAAAGAACTTGAATTTTTATCTGCAGACCTTAGACAAATACAGAAATAAAATAATTCTTTTTTGGACTTCCGGCCAAGATGGAGGCATAGGTGGACACACTGTGCTGCTGCTCACAACCAGAGAGGATAAACAACAAGTTCAATAGCAAAACAAACAACCAGAATGAACAGAGAATCAAACTGAGTGGAAGTCCAACACCTAAGAAGTTGGAGAGGACGTTCATCCAGACAGGTAAGCAGGGTGGAGCTGGGTGGAGAAGCGCTCATGGAGCAAGAGGGAAGTTTGCCCAGAGAGACTCATTGCAGGTGCGCCAGGCCAAAACGAGACCCAAGCAATCAGAGAAGCGTGCAGCCGGTGTACCTGGAGAGGCCAGTGGGAACCAGCGGGGCAAGGCTGGTGGAAAAGGCAGTAAGGAACTAGGGAGTGGAGCAGACTGTGCAGCCCACCATCGCAACTCACCATCGTGGGGAAAAAAAGAGCCCCGGACCACCTGTTGAAAGCACCCAAGGAGGTTGAGGCACTGGAGCAGCTGCCAGCCTCACAGGAGAGCTTATTGGGGAGGGGGTGATTGGGAGCCAGCGGTAAACAGAGCAAGTGCCATTGCTCCCTTCCAGGCCCCTCCCCCAAAGGAAGCGTCACAACATAGCAACGTAGGTTACCCTGCACCTGCGAACACCTAAGGCTCTGCCCCTTAAAGTAACAAGTTTGCCGAGAAAAAAAAAATGGCCCAAATGAAAAAACAGAACAGAGGTCCAGAAAAATTACAACTGAGGGATGAGCACATAGCCAACCTATCAGATGCACAGTTCAAAACACTGGTAATCAGGATGCTTACAAAATTGGAAGAAAGGTGGACACAAATAAATGAACAAACGAAGGATACGCTAAAGAAAATGAGGGAAGCTATGCAGGGAACCAATAGAGAAGAGAAGGAAACTGGGACTCAAACCAACGGTGTGGACCAGAAGGAAGAAACAAGAATTCAAAAAAATGAGGAGAGGTTTAGGAACCTCTGAGACATCTGTAAACGACCCAACATCTGGATCATAGGGCTGCCAGAAGGAGAAGAGGAACATCAAGAAATTGAACTTATATTTGAACAGATAATGAAGGAGAATTTCCTCAATCTGGCAAAGGAAATAGACTTCCAGGAAGTCCAGGAAGCTCAGAGAATCCCAAAGAAGCAGGACCCAAAGAGGAACACACCAAGGCACATCATAATTACATTACCCAAAATTAAAAATAAGGAGAGAATCTTACAAGCAACAAGAGAAAAGGAGACAGTTACTTACAAAGGAATTCCCATAAGACTGTCAGCTGATTTCTCAAAGGAGACCTTCCAAGCAAGACGGGGCTAGAGAGAAGTATACCAAGTCATGAAAGGCAAGGATCTACATCCAAGAATACTCTATCCAGCAAAGCTATCATTTAGAATGGAAGCGCAGATGAATGGTGGGGTGGGGGTGGAGGGGAATAAAGGGGGGGAAATGGAATAATTATAAAAGCATAATAAAAATATATTAAAAATAATTCTTTTTTGTTTTAGTCTGAATTACTATGACTCTCCAACAGTTTATAACAATAAATAGAGGTATCTCAATTTTTAGAGAATGTGATTTTTATTTTGTAAAGCACTTTTCAATTTTCCTGTCACTTTATGTTTTTTGTAGACATGTAATCAGACTCTAGCAGTCATTATAATTATTACATAAATTTATATTTATTAACATGGAAAATATTTCATATAGTGATGCTTAAAACAATTACAAAAATGTTTGTGTAAACCCCTTGTATTTATTTTATATACTAAAAGTAATTATATATGTATACATAAATTTTTAGGAAGGTATCCTGTGATCTATTGAAGGATTATAGGTGTTTTTTCACTTTTTTTTTACTTTATTGATTATGCTGTTACAGTTGCCCCACTTCTCCCCTTCTTTACCCTCACCCCCTTAGCCCCCTTTCCCTTCCCTTTAGTTTTGTCCATAGGTCATACACATAAGTCCTTCTGCTCCTGCACTTCCTATACTATTCTAATCTCCCCCTGTCTGTTGTCTACCTCCCATTTATGCTACTTGTTCTGTGCCCCATTCCCACCCTCTCCCCCTACCACTCCCCTGTTGATATTCCTCCATACCTCATATAACTCCCTTCAACATTTCATATAATAAAGGCTGGGTGGTGATGAACTTCTTGAACTTGACCTTATCTGAGCAGCACTTTCTCTGCCCTTCCATTCTAAATGAAATCTTTGCTGGATAGAGTATTCTTGGATGTAGGTCCTTGCCTTTCATGACTTGGAACACCTCTGTCCAGCCCCTTCTTGCCTGCAAGGTCTCCTTTGAGAAATCAGCTGTCTTATGGGGATTCCTTTGTAGGTAACTGTCTCCTTTCCTCTTGCTGCCCCCAGGATCCTTTCCTTATTTGTGATCTTGGGTAAAGTAATTATGATGTGTCTTGGTGTATTCCTCTTTGGGTCCATCTTCTTTGGGACTCTCTGAGCTTCCTGGACTTCCCG
>PVJI01004749.1:0-76888 GCA_004026765.1 Micronycteris hirsuta | reverse complement strand
CTCTTTCTGCTGGTCCACTCCATTGAATTGAGTCCCAATTTCCTTATTTCTATTGGTTTCCTGCAGATCTCTCCTCATTTGTTCAAGCAATTTCGTTAATTTTTCGTTGAATTCTGTTAGCATCCTTACTACAAGGGTTTTGAACTGTGCACCTGATAGGTTGGCTATCTCTTGGTCGGTTAGCTCTGGGGTTTTGATCTGTTCCTTTCTTTGGGCCATTTTTTTTTCCCCTCGGTGAGCCTGTTACTGTAAGGGGGGCGGAGTCTTGGGGATCCCCTGTGCAGGGAAGCTCCAGGCTGTGACGTAGCCTGTGAGGGCGGGACCTGAGCGCACAATGGCGCCTTCTCCGCACCCACACCGCCTCCTGCAAGCAATTCGGGCCCCTCTGCGCTGGCTCCAGGGGTTGCTCCGGGGTCGCTGGACGGGCTGCACAGCTCCAATCCCCCACAGGTCTCCCCAGTGAACTTTCCTGTGAGGCCGGGAGTTCCTCTTGCTGCGGACTCTACCCCCACAGGTGCTCTCACTCTGCACTGAAGGGTTGTGCCCTGGTTTCTCTCCCGGTTTCTCTGCACACGAATGCAGACCTGCCCAGTCCGCCAGTCTTGGCCCTGCTGGGTCCAGATGAGCCGGGCACAGACCGCGCTTCAGTCGGGGCCCCCTGTCTGGGTGTGCTGCGGCTCTGCTGGAACCGCCCCTCTAACCGCGGTCTTGCCGTCTGCTCACCTGCTCGCTGCGGGGTCGCCGAGCGCTCTCCCTATGCCCTGCTCCTCCCAGCTCACCAGACTGGATAAATGTATCTTCTTTAATTCCTTGGTTGTCGGACTTCCTCTCAATTCAATTTTCTGTCAGATCTGGCTGTTTTTGGATGTGTTGATTTCTGATTTTTTTCCTTGTTTGGTTGTGCGAGGCGGTATGGTGCATTCATCTATGCCACCATCTTAGGAAGTTACATGTTTTTTCACTTTTGACTATTGTTTGAATTTATTATAAGGCATATGCATTATTTTAATAAAAGATTAAAACCACATTAATGTTGAAAATTATGTAAACCTTTTAAATCAAAGTCCAAATTGATTTCAAAAATGCTTTCTCTAAACCCTAGTAATTGTTATATTCAGACTTAGAATTATGTAAATTGATTGTGATTATTCTTTCCTATACTTGTGGAATAGACTGGTTACTTGCCATTATGTGTGGGAAGCCACCTATACCCATTTCTTGGTAAGGTCAGGATGGATAGGACACATCTGCATGGCAGATGCAACCAGAAGGCAGTCCTTCTACAAGCCTCTCCCTTTACATACTTGCTTTTGTTGAATAATTAGTAGTAGGATTCTTAGATATTGGCACTTTGCTACTGAAAATTGGCACAATTTCTTATGATGTTGCTAGAATGACTTACTGACCACCAAGCCTCTAACTGATACTACCCATAAAAGGGTTAAAAAAGAGTAAGTTTTAGCAGGACAGCAGCCAAAAGCTAAAGAAGGTCATTGCCCCTAGCAATGGCTCCTGAACAATTAACACTTGTAAGCTTAAGGTTTACTTAGAGCCACAACCCCCCTCAAGATGATAGTGAATATCCCTGGGTGAGAGGCTATCTAACTCTGAAAGCAGCTGTTTGTTCTCATAAATGAAATCTGAAATGTTCTATATTTTCTCTAAATTGTTCACGTCAGTTTTTTTTCCTGCCTTGATTTGTAACTTGCATCTGTTTCTCACACTGATCTGTAACCCTCCTTCCTTATAAAAATAAAGTACAGTTCTCAGGGGGTGTCAGTCTGGGCAGAGAGACCCAGCTGTCCTCCAGCACTCCAGAGAGAGGGTGTCCGGATCCTTTCTCCGTCTCCTCTACCTGTCCATCCCTCGGGGATCTGGAGACCCACGGAGGCTGGACCTCTGCAATTATGTAAGAACATTTTATACACAGAACGAGGTGCATCTATAAAAATGTGTGTTTTTTTTTTTTCACAAACTTGAGAAGCTCTGGGAATTACTCTCGAAAAACAAAATGGAATAGCTGAATTTGGGCACTTACCTGTGCAACTCTTACCTAACAGTACTTGCTGCATAGCAGATTCCCAACACTTGTTTTTTAATGAGTGATATATATATTTTTAAAGATTTTATTTATTTATTTTTAGAGAGAGGAGAAGGGAGGGAGAAAGAGCAATGTATGGTTGCCTCTCACATGGCCCTCACTGGGGACCTGGCCTGCAACCCAGGCATGTGCCCCGACTGGGAATTGAACCGGGACCCTCTGGTTCCCAGCCCACGCTCAATCCACTGAGCTACACCAGCCGGGCTTAGTGAGTGATATATTTTAACATGGTTTTATTAAAGGAGATAATATACAGATAAGGCATCCCTAACCATCAGGGGTCATGGGAAACTAAATGTTAGTTCCTCTTTTTTTTACAGATGAAGAAAACTGAGATATAGTTTTAAGTTGCTAAAAGCCTCCAGGTGAATGCCCCGGGTTTTCATTTTCATCTGCAACATGCCTTGGAGTGAAGTGTGGCTTGTGTGGTCACAGACTCAACCTACATGATCACTGCAAACAGTTCAATGGATTTACTACAAATTACATTTAAAAAATAAATTCAGTCCTGGCCAGTGTGGCTCCATTGGTTGGAGTCTCATCTGGCAACCTAAAGTTTGTGGGTTCAATTCCCAGCCAGGATGTGTACCTTGGTTGCAAGTTTGATTCCTGGTCTGGGCACCTATGATGCCTGGTCTGGGCACGTGAGGGAGGCAATTGATTGATGTTTTTCTTTTACATTGATGATTCTTTCTCCCTTTCTCTCTCCCTTCTTCTGTCTCTAAAAGCAATGAAAAAAACATCTTTGGGTTAGGGTTAGGTGTTTACTATGATATGTGTTTAAATGCATATAAATATTTTGAAAAGTAAAATAAATCCTAGATTCCTATTATCTGGAGAAAACCATCAATAACACTTTGGTTTATGTTTATACTATTTTAGCCTTTTTGTGTGTGTGTATCTGTGTGTGCATGTTTTTTTAAATCAAGGAATTTTACTGTACTAGGTACTTTATAATGCACTTATTTTACTTACCAAAAATGTATGAGCATCTTTGAGTCATGCTGAATATTTTTCTTCACTTCTACCTTAGTAGATCTTTGTTATTTTATGGATGTGGTTTTATTTATTTAAACTGCTATGTTTTCCCTCTAAATTTTGGAATGCTAATTTTTTGGATCTCTTATTGAAGCTTCTTAGGTTTGTCAACTAAAACTTTGCTGAATTTTAAAATGTATCTAGATCCTATATGTCTTAAATAATGCAGACTGCTAAAACCAAATGCCATAGCTTAAAAAAAATAAAACAAAAAAACAAATACTTATTTCTCTCAGTGTGGAGGCTGGGAAGTCCACGATCATGGCTCCAGCATTTGGTGTTTGGTGAGGACAGCCTGGTTTATAGACAGCTGCCTTTTCATTGAGTCCTCTCAGGGCAGAAAGAGGCTCTCTCATGAAACTCTTTGGTGGGAGCACAAATCCCATTCATGAAGCCTCAGAGCCCAATTGCCTCCCAAAGCCTCACCTTCTAATACCATCCCTTTAGGAGTTAGGATTTCAGCATATGAATTTTGGGAGGACACAAACATTTATACCATTGCACCATGTATTAAAAATCTCCTAAATCCAGAGAAAAACAATGACCAAAAATTAGCATAGCTGTTAATGACTGTGATAGGCTTTAACACAGATGAAGACAGCTATACCTCCACATGCTTTGCCATCGTATGCCTGTCAAGCTCAAATGCTGTCCACCTCACTAAGCTGATCTCCCATTGGTACCCAGAAGTGCTCCAGGCAAAATGGCAGACTCAATTGTACTCTTTTCTATATCCAGACATTTTTCTCATGCAATTGTCTCTGCTTTGAAGTTTCTATTGAACATCTTTAAAAGCTAAAATGCTCCCTGGGCTTCATGTTTCGAATTTTAAAAAATATTCAGTTCTCCTATCCTTCCAACACTGCAATTGAGAGTGATTTTTCTTCCTCGCAACTTTGATGGCACTTATTTTTTGCCTTATTCATGCATCACTTAGTGTGTACTAGCTTATCCCGTATTTGTGTCATGTCTTCTACATGGCAAGCACTACTATAAACATGTTTGTGTGGCTGCTAAGTAAAAAGATGTGAACTTTGGATTAACATAAGAACTTTTCTCTAGTTCTCTGGGACAAATTTAACATTTCTCTAATGTATAGGAGTCTATAAAGAGTTTTACACAATTAGAATATTACTAATTGGGTTTTTAACCTACTGATAAATTTATACAGGAGAATACCTATGATTTTTTTTTATTTAAAATTTTGGAATCCAGAAACTTTTGCTCAGCAATAAACAGACTGCTTAGAATACCTTCTGACAGTTTTAGTTTTTAAAAACTGTGTGCATAATAACATTAAAAAGTTTCTAATTCTACAAATGTAATTCATTTTCAAGGGTATTGAAGTTTAATCACCAGATTTTCACTAATAAACATAAGTTCTTCTTCAATCTCTGAAGAATACACATGAGGCAAAGCTTCATCATTTCCCCTTGTCTCAGGTAGGTCACAATCCCTTTATTGTCAGTACTTACTTGGATTCAAGAACGCAGACTCCACACAGCTCTGAAGCCAATGAGAGATACTCACATATAAGATTCTGCTTTAAGCCTCCATCTTGGTCCTCTAATTTGTTGCATAACCTTAATTCGTCCCCTAAAACTACTGTCCTACATGTGGTAAGACAACAGGATATTGGCCTCAAGCCAGTGCACAGTCACGTAGAGGATTTGCCATGAGAGTATTAGAAAATATGCCACATATAAAACTTTGTCTCACTCTCAGATTTAGTTGTACATGACACAATTCAATGAAAAGGAAGACGTGGGTAGGAGAGCCAGTCGTGGCTGACTTTGGCATGTGTTTAATTATTTGCACTTTAAAACACCTAAAAAGAACAAGATCTCTGCAATTTTTTTCCTCTTCCTCTTACAAACCTCGAGTAACTGAGTCAGAAACTTGGGCACTGTGAATTGCCAGGACTAACTTTTCATTTGACCTCCTTGCTTCTGTAGCAGCACCTTTTGAAGCCGTGTGAGTGTGGGTTGAAAGAAACATGCCTTACATGGGCTAGGCTCCCACAGTCAAAGCAAAGCAGAGAATTGAAGCAATTATCCAGACCGTTTAGGGAAAGCTAGGTAAGTAAGTGTTTCTGCACATATCAGCCAAAAAGGAAATTAACATATGAAAAAGTGAAAGCATCAATTCTCATCACAGTTCAGCTCTTGTATTGACAAAGGCTACACAGATCATGTCCTTGACTGTAAATGGCAAAGAGATAAAAAGTGACTACATGTCACTTATTTATCCTTGACCATCATCTAACCCAGTGTTTCAGGGATCTACTCTTGCAGGAAATTAGCAGGTGGTTTTTTAGTAACTTTCCACCTTCCTTTTAAATAACTGCCTTCCTCTCTGTCATCCCTCCAGTTTCCTTTCCTTTTCTCCCCTTTCCTATCCACTTCAAAACACCCCATGGTGTATGCCCTTCCCTGGCCTCCCAAGACTTCATGTTTGGCCTAGACACCTAACTCTGTAAATTATGATATATACTTGCTTTGTCATGATGCACAATTCACTGCACAATGTATTTTTTAAACAGATGTTTATGCTGTAACTTGCGTTCAGTGTGGCATGTTAGTACATTAATGAGTTAACTCATTATAGTACAGGTTAGATTTGTACATTTTAGTGGGGATTAGGCGCAACTGGAACTGGTATCTTCTAAAGTCTTAGACCGCTGGCGTCACAACAATGGGGTGACCTCAGGCACTGTGGAAGGAGAATGAGGGGCGCTGTGGAGCCGGCAGACTTCCCATTGCCCGTTGCTTCATGCCACGCAGAAAGCTGGGTGCCTGTTAAATCCTGCCGGTGTTTTGTGTTTTCCATCTGATTCTGGGTTGAAATATACTGCCATTATAATGTCAAGCACCTTCTTTATACCTTCCTCACCTTCTTCACCTTCATTATTCACTTCGATATTGCTTCCTGGACAAGTCTGGAAAGGAAGGTATTTCTTTTTCTTATGCTATACTTAAATTAAAAAAATATTTTCTCTCTCTTCCTCTCTGCCTGCCCAAACAAAAGTGATTAAAAAATCCCCTCCATTTTCTTGCTCACAGGGGAGGGAAAAAGGAAATGGCACCTTCCATGGCCTACCCTGGTGACATTCATTTGTTCAACAAATGCCATGAGAGGCACATTTGGAGGGGAAATAAAGCCTGAGGTTTGCGTTCAATCACACCTAGGTTTGTTTTAGTTCTGTCCTTTACCAAATCGCAAGAGCTTTGCCAAACTGCCTGATCTATCCAGACTTCGGTTACATCATCTCCACTGTAGAGGGAATATTATTTACCTCAAAATGTTGTTGCTGAAATTGGATAATGTATGTGATGTGCCTAATGGTGTACATACAATATGTTCAGTGAATGGTGGCTTATTAGTATTATTTAGAGAGAACCATTCCAAATGCTTCAGGAGTTACAGAGATGAATTGAACACACTCTCTTTATGAGGCTCTCGGGCTAGTTGTGATTTAAGCTGGTGCTGCAACAGCTATGATTCTGCATATAAAGTAAAATGTTCTTATAGACTAAACTGTGCACCCCCCAAATTCATATTTTTGAAGCTCTAACTTCCAACGTGACTGTATATCGAGACAGGGTCTTTAAGGAAGTGATTGAGGTTAAACAGGGTCGCGACGGTAGGATCCTGATTCGGGAGGACTGGCATCCTTGTAAGAACAAGTGACACCAGGAGCACCTACCTGCACACAGAATAACGACCTAGTGAGGACACAGCCAGAAAGGTCTCGGGAGACACCAGCTCCGCCGGTGCCTTGATCTTGGGCTTCTTGCCTGCGGAACTGAGAAAATAGCTTTGTGTTGTTTTCGCCCCTCAGTCCGCGGTCTTTTGTTGCGGCAATCCTCGCTGACTAATACACTGACATTATCAGAGATGAACAGCTAGCTGACTTTGGGAGTTTAGAGAAGAGAGAGAGGTTTTCCGTTTGTTTCTAGACGAAGGAGGCAGAGAAGTCTGCATGGAGGGGAGCCTTGGAGAATAACTGGGTGTTGAATATAAAAAGGGACATAAGGGGAAAGTTTGCAAACCTGGTTGGGGGAGACTGGAGACTCAGGCTCAGGGTGCAAGGGGCCGAGCAAGAGAGCTCAGCAGGGTCCCTTAGACATAGAATTATTTCTTCGTGTTTGGAGAGTTAAACACATAAAAACTAAATGCGGCAATATGTAAGCAAGACTTTGGGGCATTACAATAATCATAACATACAGCTTGATAGAAAATTGCCTCTTTCCCAAAAAAGGTCTGAAGCAATTGTGCTCCATGGTGAAGTAATTCAATTGATCCTCCGTGTTAGGATTCTGTATGCAAAGACATGCTGTAACTAATAGAATTACGTATGTTTTGAAAACGCTCTCTCCCAACAAAGGAAATAGCAGAACCAGTGCTGTTCTTACACATAAGAGCTGTTGACTCCAACAGTTTGGATTGGATTACTTGCTCCCCAATTTATTAGCTGTGTGTCTTTGACAAAATCCTTAATTGTGGTAAGACTCAAGTGGTATGGTTTGAGGAAAACCACTTAATTCCCACTTCTGCCCTCCCCTGCCTTGATGTTAATTAATTCCTTTGTTTCTAGAATAATCATTTACACACTTATCCTCTGGGCAAAATCTATGGCTCTAGGAGTATTTTGAGAAAAGATGTATTAAATTGATGGCAGTCCTTTTGTTTTTGACAGGGGTGGGGTGGGAGGGGAAGAGAGAGAGAGAGAGAGAGAGAGAGAGATTGATTTGTTGCCTTCTCACCATGTCCCAACCAGGGATTGAACTACAATCTGGGTATGTGCCTTGACTGGGAATCGAACCTGTGACCTTTTGATCTACAGAATGATGCTCCAACCAACTGTGCCACACCAGCCAGGGCAATGGCAATCTTTATCATACAAACAAATCACGGTTTTACACAACCAGGTAAAATAGGACTCTAAGGAAAAATATGCCCCAAAGAGGTTTAGGATGAAGCAAAACACTTGTCATGCACATAAGAGAACAGATTCAGGTGAGGGGGTTTGGAGGCTTGTTTTGGGCAACCCTGAATTGCTGCCTGTATCCTCTCCCCAGGAAGAAAGGGCAAGAAGGGAGGAGACAGATGCAGGTTGCGGTGGTCTGCGTATCTTGAAAACAAAATGTGCCTAGCTTGTCCCTTTTCTAGGGAAGTTTTGCTTCAGGAATTGATTAGATATGGTGCAAAATAACAAAACGGTTTGTGGTACAGTACAACGCATACACTCATTCTCATCATTCCTTGACAAAAAAACAGGCCAAAGCCCCCTAGAGCCTTGCAAATGGAGCTCGGAGGATTCATACGTTACCCACTCATCAGTACTACCAGACGAAATGCCCCGATCAAACCCTCAGTCTCCAGAGAAGTGTTGCTAATGTACTTTATGCTTTTAAACACCAAGGGAGCTGTGAGGTTCTGCTGTAGTATTTGGTGGGGAGGGGAGATACATATTGCCTATTGTATGTCAATGTTTTGAGAACTTTACAGATGTTAGCTGATTTAATCATTATAACAACTCTACAGTGTAAAAACTAGTATTTCTATCTTAAACAAAGAAGCTGAGTCATAAATAAATTACATATTTGCAAGTCCACAGAGCAGGTAAGTGGTGGAGTCAGGACAGATTGCTTGCTCTTCATCATTCAACTCTGTCAGCAACCACTACCAGACATAGCAATACAATAGTTGGACTTCCTCATGCCCCCTTCCTTTTTAAAAAATCTATTTGGATACCAATGACAAAGCTTATAGTGCCACATTGGTAAAATATAATGCTTCTATGTGAGCTAGTCTATTTCAGTCTTGAACACTATTTTGGTTACACTCACCTAGACTAGCAAATAAAAGCTGGGTGCTGATGTTAATCCACACTTATTGTTATTCTTAAATGGATAATCTTCTGAATGTCTCAAACAGTAGTATATTTCCTAAGGTCCTCAATCTATCACAGTCTTTCTACCAAAAATTAAGAGTAGAATTTATTATAAAATGTATCTGCGATGCAATATTTTTTTTTAAAAAAGATATAATTCCAGACATTTTCTTGTTCTAGAAGTGCTGGAACGTTTTTTTTTTTTTTTTTTTTTTGGTTTTGTTTCTGGGATTTTTTTTGGAGAAAAAATTTTAATGCATGGTCTGGCTAAGATTAAAATGGATTTAAATAAGTTGTTTAAAAAATTAAATGTATTTTATTGATAATGCTATTACAGTTGTCCCATTCCCCCCCCTTTATTCCCCTCCACTGTGCATCCTCCCTCTCACCCGCATCCCTCCACCTCTAGTTCTTGTCCATGGGTCGTGCATATAAGTTCTTTGGGTTCTACATTTCCCATACTATTCTTAACCTCCCCCTGTCTATTTTATATCTACTATTTATTCTTCATATTCCCTGTACCTTTTCCCTGATTTCTCCCCTCCCTCTCTCCACTGATAACCCTCCATGTGATCTCCATTTCTATGATTCTGTTCCTGTTCTAGTTGTTTGCTTAGTTTGATTTTGTTTTTTTAGGTTCTGTTGTTGATAGTTGTGAGTTTGTGGTCATTTTACTATTCATAGTTTTTGATCTTCTTCTTTTCCCTAGATAAGTCCCTTTAACATTTCATATAATAAGGGCTTGGTGATGATGAATTCCTTTAACTTGACCTTATCTGGGAAGCACTTTCTGTGCCCTTCCATTCTAAATGATAGCTTTGTTGGATAGAGTAATCTTGGATGTAGGTTCTTGCCTTTCATGACCTGGAATACTTCTTCCCAGCTCCTTCTTGCCCGCAAGGTTTCTTTTGAGAAATCAGCTGACAGTCTTATGGGCGCTCCTTTGTAGGTAACTGTCTCCTTTTCTCTTGCTGCTTTTAAGATTCTCTCCTTATCTTTAATCTTGGGCAACATAATTATGATGTCCCTCGGTGTGTGTGTTTCCTTGGGTCTAACTTATTTGGGACTCTCTGAGCTTTCTGGAATTCCTGGAAGTCTATTTCCTTAGCTAAATTAGGGAAGTTCTCCTTCACTATTTTTTTAAAATAAGTTTTCAATTTCTTGCTGTTCCTCTTCTCCTTCTGGCATCCCTATGGTTCAGATGTTGGCATATTTCAAGTTGTCCCAGAGGTCCCTAAGCCTCTTCTCAAATTTTTGAATTCTTGTTTTTTCATTCTGTGCTGGTTGAATGTTTATTTCTTCCTTCTGCTCCAAACTGTTGATTTGAGTCTGTGTTTCTTTCCCATCACTGTGGTTCCCTGTGTATTTTCCATTAATTCACTTTTCATAGTCTTCATTCTTTCCTCTATTTTGCAACCATACTCAACCATTTCTTTGAGCATCCTGATTAACAGTGTTTTGAACTGTGCAGCTGAGGGCCATTTTTTTGTCTGAGCATGCCTGTTATGTAGTAAGAGGCGGAACCTTAGGTATTTGCCAGGGCGGGGCAATCAACTTGGCTGCCTTGTGGTGCTGTACATCAGGGAGGGGTCCAAAGGGTAACATTGCTGCTTTCTCTGCTCTCTGCTGGCTTTTAGTCACTTCCTCTGCTACCCACAAGCAAATTCTGCCCATCTGGTGCTGATTCCCGGGTGGGTGGTTTGTGTACATTCTAGGACCAATGGAATCTCCTGTGAGGCTGGGAATTTTCCCACCACTGCAACCCCCACAGGTTTTCTCAGTTAGAGGTTTTGAAGCTTTATTTCCCTAAACTGGAACTGTGGATTGCGCGGTCAGTCTAGCTCCCAGTTGTTCCTCTCAGCTTATCTGCACGTGAATGTGGTACTGCCCACTCCACCCTTGTCCGTTCTGCGAGCCGCCACCTTGCCTTGAGTCCTCTCCACCCGGCTGCTCGTCTCTGCCCCTCCTACTGATATGGATGAATGTTTCTTCTTTAACTCCTTCATTGTCAGACTTCCATACAGTTCAATTTTCTGGCAGTTCTTATTTTTTGTTTTTAAATTTGTTGTCCTACTTTTGATTGTGAGAGGAGGCAGTATATCCACCTATGCCTCCATCTTGGCCAGCAGTCCTCTGGAATTTTTTTTTTTATCCTTAACCAAGGACATTTTTTCCCATTTTTTGAAACAGAGGAAGAGAGAGAGAGAAATGTTGATGTGAGAAACATTGATTGGTTGCCTCTTTTATGCACTCTTACCAGGGATCAAACCAGCAACCTGGTATGTGCCTAGATTCCTGAATTAAATCCACAGCCTTTTGGTTACAAGATGATACTCTAAACAATTAAACCACACGGGCAAGTGCCTGGAGATTTAAAAAAAAAATTTTCCCCCCAAATCAAATGTGTGTGTGACAGGAATGGATATATATACACACATTATACACACATAAAGTATGTATATACATATGTACTCTATAAATATGTGTGAATTCTTATTTTTTTTAATCACTCTGTATTATCCTCCCCAAATGTATACATAATCTTTAAAAATCCATGTTATAAAGCTGTGATGGTGGTGCTCTTCCTCCAGAGGGCACCACTGCTCGCTTTCTCTCCAAAGTGCTTTGCTCTGTTTCATTAATCTTGGAGGGTCCTCCATTACCTGTGGGTTGCATGAGTTTTTTTTCTGTTAACCTCGTATCTTTGTCTGAGCTGCTGGCTGCTGTAGTCCAGTATCGAGGTGCCAGCGTAGTTGTATTCTGCTGACAGTCTTCCTCCTGGTTCATAGCCTGCACCTCCTCCCTGTGTCTGCACATGGTAGAAGGGGCTAGGGAGCTATGGAGAGTCTGCTTTACAGAGGCACTAATCCCAGTTGTGGGGGCTCCACCTTCATAACCTATGCACTTTCCAAAGGTCTACCTTCTAATACAATTACACTGGGCATTAGGGTTTCAACGCATGAAATTTGTGGGGACACAGACATTCAGACCATGGCACCTGATAACTGATTTCTTCATGTAAATGAGGAGAAGGAAGTGAGAAAATGTGTGAAAACCTGGGACAATAAATAGCCTGATTTAAAAATCTCTCATTGTATTTATATATATGTTCTCTAACATATTCACACACATATATATTAAATAATGCCTTGCACATACATGTATATGTACTGAGTGTTTTTATTATTTGTTCACTATCTTTCACTGTCAATAAGCTCATCATACAGTTAGGGAGGATATAGTGATTAAATGTATAGACCCACAAGTTAAATTGCTTTGGGAAATTTAGTCAACCTTTAAAAAACTTTCGTACTTCACTTGTAAAACTGAGATTATAGCAATATTTGCAATGTTATCACAAAGATTAAATGATCTTATACATATGAATTATCTGGCATAATATTTAGCCTACCCAAAAGCTCAATAACTATACGCTTCTTTTATTATCATTGTTAATTATTGTTAGACCTATCTCAATAAATATTTGATCTGTTATGATTAGTATTAATCTTAATCTTAGTATTAATTAAGAACACATTGTGCATTTCCTAATGTAGACTATATGTTCTTATATCGCATGGTGTATGTGGTTTGAAGTTGGCTATTTCAATTTGAAGTATGGCCACAAAATAGTCATTAAATACCCTAATCATTAAAAATTAGACATTTTCCTAAAACTTCCTCTTGGGTTATTTTTTGCAACATTTTTGTTTTCCTTTGGGAATTCTAAGCTTTTGCCTTGCACTGTGTCCCTTACGGAGTTGGGCACATGCTATTACTACCATCTAGTTCCTGCGCCGTGACAGAAGATAGCCATTCTCCAGAAGAGGACTTGAAATTAATTCCCAAGCAGCAAGGCTGCTGCTCTGTCCATCATTGTCGGATGCTCCGCTCTTCTTACGTGACCAGCAGTGACAACGAATGCTTCTAGCAAGAACACCGCCTTCCAAAACCACATCTTTAAAAATGGACTCAAACAGGCACCTCATAACGAGGCTGCCTGCGTCTCTGATCTCGTGACAGAATCTATTAGCCAGCCATCATGTTAACTGTTCCTTCTTCACTCCTTAATTTTATATAACATGCAATTTGCTTTCTTTAATTTACTGTTAAATATAAATCAAATTCATTATGTTCCTCTGACTTATTCTTTTAAAGGACTGTGCTGTTTATCAACTTTGTCCAATCCAAGGGGATGGTATTGTAACAACACTAAACTTTCTATGTCCCTACGTTTAGGCACTGGCCAGACTCTATATTTTGACTTGAATTTAAAAAAGAAAAGGATGCTTATTGAAATGTAGCTCATCTTTCCAAATAGTCCCGCTTCAAAGATCATTTGGTTTTTAGACTTTTGTTATTATTGTAATGGAAAAAAAAAAAAAACTGTGTGTGAACCTGATCAGAAGAGAATGTGTGGTCTTCATCTCTGAGACTCAGTGCAGTCTCAATCTTGCTATTTCATCATTTATTCCATCACTTTCCCTGTTTCGAATATATGAGGTGTAAAAACCATGTCGTTCTCCTGAGAATAACAAGTGTGAGACTATTTATATTCATATCTCACTTAAAATTCAGCTCCTCTCTCGGCATGACCTTTCACCAGGCACACTCACCTCTGGAGCCTCGATTTTCTCACTGGGGACTCAGGGCTCCCAACACTGCCGACCCGCAGGGCTACTGGGAGGATTACGTGGAATTCTCCTTGTTAAATGTGTTGCCGTGTTCCACGCACACACGAAGGCCCAGAACACAATTTTGGTCATTATTGTCATTATTACCTTAAGAACGTGAAGTGAGGTCCCTTCACAAAGTATAATGATGGTTCTTTAGAGACTGAGAGCCAGAAAAGTAAACACAATGTTGTTTTCCCAGGAAGCACGGTTAACATAGGGTTACAGGTTAATAAATGCACACAGGCCCAGGGTGGACTTTTAAGCCTGAGGTTGTGCCAACGATGATGGGAATGATAAATATTATTATTGTTCATTCTTACTGGGGAAATTGCAGTTGAAATTCACATACACTGACACACTGACAGGAAGCCGGAGCCTGAGGAAAAAGAATATGGATGGCACATGCTGACTGTTAGAAGGAGAATAATCCCAGTCTTTTTGTGTTTAACTCTAAATATTCTACATAGAAAATTGATAAAGTCTTAGAAATAAACAAGTTCACCCTTTTCTTTAAAAAGACTATCAATAATAAGATGTGGTTATGGAATGCAAAGTCTACATCTTCAGATAAAGAAGTACCAAACAGTAGAGGAAGTCACACACTGTATCATCATACACAGTTTTATTTACCCAAGATGTAAAGTATACTAAGTGGCAAACAGACAGGGTTAGGCTTACTTCAGGCAATAGACGTGTTTTTCTAGGCCTGCATAATGTTGGAGGAGAGAGTAGCTTATATATTTTGAACTATTTTTGAACACTGGAAAAATGGGAAATTTTATATAAAATCCAGATACATGTGTAAATGGCTTGTTTAAAAAATAAAAATCAAGGAGTAACACAAAGGAGACCCATGAAAATGGAACAATTCTTTGCCTTGAATGTGATAGTTATGCAAAGCTACAGATATATTCAAATAAGTGCTTTTAAAACTGGTGAAATCTGAATAAACTCTGTTTATTAGACCGATGTTGATTTCCTGGTTTTGATGAAAGGTACTGTAGTAAAGCAAGATGTCACTATTGGAGGAGATTTAGGAAAGGGGGCACAAGAACACTTGTACATTTTTGCAAGTTCTTTGGAGTCCATAATTATTTCAAAATAAAAAGTTAAGAAAATATACACAAGGCAAGAGATTCTGCTAACAGATTTCCATATGGCAATAGTATGTAATTATACAGCAGTTGTCCCTTCATACAAGGCATGGAAGGAAGGGAAGAAAGAAGGGAAGAATACAGAAAAGAAGGAAGAAAGGAAGGAAGGAAATAAGAAAGGGAAGAAAGAAACATGTATTCTAAAGACAGAAAATTATACATGTAAACGTAATGAGAAACAATTGACTACTTCAAAAGAAGAGAAGAAAGGCAAGAGAGCACTGTTGTAAAAGAATCAAAAGTTTTCATAAATCAAAACTATGTACATAGGTAAAAAATGTGAAATAAATGACTGATATTAGAATGGATACAAAAGCATAGATATAAGACATACATCTAAGAGATAAGGAAATAAAATATTGAAAGTCAAATGATAGGAAAATTATTTCAAGCAAATATTAACCAAAAGGGATTTTTTGGACCTACATTAATATATATTTTACATTAAAACTAATGTTTTAGTTCATCAGATATTATATTATGTTAAAATTCCAAATACTATGTACCACATTGCTTCAACAAACTGTAGGGGAGGAAAACTCTTTCCTTCTTCCCATCTAGGTTATTTGGCCTGTGTGGTAATTAAATTGACATAAGACAGATTAATCAGAGAAAAAAATTATTTGATATGTATGGGAGTGCATAGAAACATGAGACGCAAAGAAATGACCAAAAAAGCAGCCTTTATACCTTTAGACAAAAAATAAAATAATAAAAAATAATGAAGTTGTTAAGAGTTGAAATGATGAATAAATTTGGGCTTGAGGGTAGTAAGTTAGTTAAGAAGGAACAAGATTTGTTTATACACTTCTTTCAGCTCCACATGCTCTATCTATGGTGATCAGAATGTCTCTACCTCCTGTTATCGGGAAGGTACCTTTCACACAGGAGATTAATTTCCTGCCTTCAGTAGGACAAAGAAGGGTCACGGTATTCTTCTTGTGCTGGCTGTTTCTTAAGTAACTTTAATTCAAAGTAGTCAATATGCCAAAGTGATCTATTCTGGGTGGTATATTCTATTCCCCCTTAATCTGTAAAGCAAAGTAGACAAAAACAAATCACAAAAAGAAATTACCATCAGAGGGAAAGATTTTAACTTACCTGTTTTTGTAAGTGATAATATAAGCAGATTAAAAAAAAAAAGAAAAGAAAGAAAATATTTGAACAACATAATAAGCCTGTTTAATAGACACATATAAACCATATCCAGTAATGAAAGAGTATACATTTTTAAAAAACACTTATGGAACATTCAAGAAAACTGACCACACACAAAGAGTGTCAACACACTTTGAACAATTAATGTTATTAGACAAAACATTTGGCAAAAGTATACATATGACACTATGTATACAAATTTTATAATATGAAAGGTAATTGTATACATTATTTAAGGATAATTAATTGTATAGTAAACATATACAGAAATGCAAGGAACTAGTAACAACCAAAATCTATATAATGAATATGTATGGGGATAGGTGGGCGAGGCGGGAAAGCTGAATACTCAGGAGTCTCCCAAAGCATTTGTAATGTTTTATTTCTAAAATTAAATGGTGGATATGTAAGTACTTACTTTAGTATTGCTTATTCCTTCCAGTGTATCTGCAATCTTTCACAATGCATTTTGAAACAATAACTCCCAAGGCTTCTGCTCTCTGAACATTGACCAACGTCTCCTCCTCTGACAGTGAGTTTCAATGAGCAAACTTAGACTATGGCTTTTTCCTAAAGCAGTACAAAGGAGAAAATAAAATATTTATTTTTTAAAGTTAGTTTATTCTTCAATAGTAACACCAAACACTCATTGACTTTACCTGCTAGCATCCTGTAAGACTTGCATTTATGAGAACTAATCAATACTTTACTGAAGAAACAATGTACAGATTTTATTATTGTTATTAACACCAGATAACTTTGTGCATCTCAAACTTAGAAAGTTGTCCCATGACTATACAAGTCCAATATAAAAATAGAAGAATGAATGAAGATGTCTATTAAACCAAAGACCTGACAGGCATTCAGTTTATAATGGTTCTAAACTTCTTTGAACCCCTTTGTAATGAGAACAGAAATTCTGCTGCTCAATTATAATTGTTTTTGTTTATAACTAACACTGCTGCATTTATAATTGTTATACTTAAAATTTATTCTCTCTGGCCTGGCAAATTAGAATAGTTTTGAATAAATTAAGATAATGCTAAAAGAAACTGTGTTTAAAGCAAGCAAAAACTTAGGTGGACAGATATTATTGTACTAATTATATAGTGTGTTCATTAAGCACGGATTCATTTCTTGTGTGAAATCGGAGAATAAGTTTTGATCACTAGATGGCTTTTTCAGCCTCATAAGTATGCACATTGGCTAGCTACTAGAACAAATATTTGGGGAGCAGTTGCTATCAAATCAAAGACTAAGAAGACGTGTTCCATACACCTATGGATTCAGCTTGAGTGCGATGAGATATATACATGAATATTTACACAGATAGTTATAACCAGTGCCATGACTTATGTTTACTGTTGACAAAAAGGGGAGTAGATTTCAGGCAGGAAATTAAAAAATTTGTCATCCTTGAAGCATGGTAGCGATAATCCTTTCCTATTGCAACCTTGGCAAATTGTTAAAGCAGTGTGTTGGTTGTACAATACTACCATTCAAAGTGGCTAAATACATACATTTATCCCTCCTTTCATCTTAAATTTCATGAAAGGACAGTGAAACTGCATAAAAGGTATGTGACTTCTGGTCAAGCTGGCAGCATAGTTAAACACAGCTCACCTCCTTGCACAACCACATCAAAATTACAACTAAATTATAGAATAGCCATCACTCAGAACGGTCAGAAACTGAGTTTAATGGAAGTCTGACAGCTACAGAAGTAAAGAAACCACATCCAGACTGGTAGGAGGGGTGGAGACATAGAACAGTCTGGTCCCATATCCATGTGTGGTGGATAAAAATTTGGGAGGGATGTCTCAAGAGTGAGGAGTCTCAGCCCCATACCAGGCCCCCCCACCCAAGGTTCCAGTGCTTGGAAGATAAGTCCCCATAACTTCTGGCTATAAAAACCAGCAGGGACTGAGTCAGTGGAAGAAACTTCTGGAATCCCAAGCAGTTCCCCTTAAAGAACTCACACACAGACTTACTAAGAGTCACTTCTCTGAGCTCCAGCACTGGGGTAGCAGTTTGAAAGGCACCAGTGGCATACAGGGAGAAACTGAAGTGTTTGGTATCAAAACAAGAGCTGGGGGACAGCTTTTTCCCAGACAGAAATGTGGGCAGAGGCCGTTGTTCCTTTTCTGAACCTTCCCCCCTCAACAGAGCTACAGAGTTGGAATGCAGGTGCCATGTCTGAGACTCCATCAACCTGACTAACACTGTCTGTCCTTCCCTGGCAATCCCCTGAGACTCCATCCCACCCAACTGACGGGACCACCCAATCTGCTACAGAGAATTTTCCATATGAATGTCTGGTCCTGGCTCATGCTCCACAACTTCCTAAATTCTCTCAAACAAGCAACAGCCAGCCTCAGTAAACTCCCAGCCCACATACCTCTGGCTAAGTGGCCCCAGGCTTGGCACTAGCAGCATCCAGCCTAGATTCACAGCTTGGCTTCACCTAGGAATTTCTAAGCCCAGCAAAAGTAGCAGCCCTCTCAGATTGCTTCATAGCTCAGGCAATGTGGCCCTGGGCAAAACACAGGCTGGGGCTGACTTTGGCCTGCACCACTCAGGAAAGCCCAGAGCTTGTGCACCCAGTGGACAGCTATATATAACATCAGAGCATCACCACTCTATCCCTGCACAGATGATTCTTTATGGAGGGCAGAGGTTGGTGCTCAGTGGTCACAGTTAGTCTTTGTAGATTACAAGCCTGGAAAAATTCCTCCCATTGCTGCCAACAGCATTCAAGACTCAATTACAAGAGCAGGGTGTACTCAGCCCAAATGGGTACTCACCTTGAGTACTCAGCTTGAGAAGAGAAGGCTGTGCCACAGGATCCTACATGACACACCTGCTATATTAGGCCACACTACCAAGACAGGAGCCATAGCAGCTCTACCTGGTGCATAGAAACAAACACAGGGAGGCTGCCAAAATGAGGAAATAAGGAAACATTGTCCAAGTGAAAGAACAAATCAAAACTCCAGAAAAAGAACTAAATAGAATAGAGATAAGCAAACCATAAGATGCGCAGTTGAAAACACTGGTTACAAGGATGCTCAAGGAACTTAGGTGAGGACCTCATCAGCGTAAACATACAGTCAGAAATAAAGGCTACACTAATGAAATAAAAAAGCAACTTATAGGGAAACAATAGTAGAGTGCATGAAGCTGAGAATCAAATCAATGATTTGGAACATTAGGAAGAAGAAAACAAGCAATCAGAAGAACAAGAGAAGGAACAAGAATCCAAAACCAAAAGGATAGTGTAAGCAGCCTCTGGGACAACTTCAAGCATTTCAATATTCACATCATAAGGATGTCAGGTGAAGAAGAAAAAGAGCAAGAAATTGGAAATTCATTTAAAAAAGTAATTAAAGAAAATTTCCTTAATTTGGCAAAGGAAATAGACATGAAGTCTAGGCACAGAAAGTCTGAATCGAAATGGATGCAATAAGGCCCACTCCAAGACACATCATAATTAAAATGCCAAAGGTTAAAGATAAAGAGAGAATCTTAAAAGTAGCAAGAGAAGGAAGTTCCCATGAGACTATCAGCTGATTTCTCAAAAGAAACTGCAGGCCAAAAGGGATTGGCAAGAAGTATTCAATGTCATGAAAACCAGAGATGCACAGCCAAGATTGCTCTACTCAGCAAATATATTATTTAGAATCAAATGGCTGATAAAGAACTTCCCAGACAAGAAAAACTAATGGTGTTCATAATCATCAAACCACTGTTATATGAAATGTTAAAGGGACTTATTTAAGAAAAAGATTGAAACTATGAACAATAAAATAGCAATAAATACATATCTATCAACAACTGAATCTGAAAAATGAACTAAGCAAACAAGAAGAACGGAGACAGAATCATGGATTAGGAGAAGGTTTTGACGGTTGCCTGATGGGAGGGGTGTAAGGGAAGGGAAGAAAAGATACACAGATTAAGAAATACAAATAGGTAGTTACAGAATAGCCATGGGGATGTAAAGAACAGTATAGGAAATGGACTAGCCAAAGAACTTACACACATGACCCATGGACATGAACTATGGTGTGGGGATTGCCTGAGGGAGTGGTGAGTGTCAGGTGGAAGGGAGCAAAGTGGGAATAATTGGGATAACAGTAATAGCTTAATCAATAAAATATAATTCAAAAAAATTAAAAGAAACACATTTGTAACTGCTGGTATAATGAAATAGGTTTCATAGTGGATTAGAGATTTTGAAACATATGGAAATTTAGCATATAAAGAATAGTGGCAGAATCTAGTACCAACCTAGAATTATGGATAAGAGGAAACCATAGTAGAAAGAGAAAACATACTTCCCAGCAGAGCAGTGGGGAGTTTTCAACACTGGAGAAAAGGAGTAGGCTATAGACTGGAGCTGTACATTTATGCACATTCATAATTATATATATTAAATATTATGTACATTCATACCAAAAGCAAATGACTATATCCTTCCCATCATGTACATTTGGAGAAACCGTCCCCAGTCGGAAGACTGGAGATCTGTTTTCTAAAGAAATTGAACAATCAGCTTATGATGGGCAGTACTTTGGACTAAACATCTTATTTTGGCACTAGACAGGTGGTTCGATGGCTGTACAAAACCTGTATACTCCCCACTCACACAGAACAAACAAGTGTGTCAGGTGACTCAACCCATCCATGAATTAGAACTTCTGGTCAGTTCTTATGATCTTTTAACAGACCATTTCATATGTCTATATAAAGCACTATTTCATGGGTATCAGGGTTATTTTTCATTACCCTTCTCTTTTCCTCATTATTTCAGTTGTCACAGAAATAGAATTAAACCCAAAGATGTAATTCGCTTCATTAAGCAAATGACCTAAAAATGACCTAGTTTGTCTGATATCTATAATCAATAAGCTTCAATCATATGAAGACATTTATTTTGCTAGATTCCTGTCACGAATTCTGGCCAGCAGGATTCATATGTCATGGCAGTGTGTAAATAATTTCACACGTAATACACTGGACTAGAAATTCCAGGACCACGTGACCCCTCCATTATCATCTGGGAGAGGCCACAAGATATGCCCTGGTAGGCTTTTTAGTGTTGTTTCTCGGGCACTTTACATCTGAATGGTCTTCATTAACTATGCATGGATTGTAGATTTACATTAGGTGGTAGACACCCAAGATGGTGCATCAAGAGGATAGATATACATATGGAAAGACAATAGGCTTGGGCTGAACTCTGGTCTGAGGAAGCTAGGCATGCATTAGCATAAGTTCTTTTGATTCAGTGAGAGAGAGGTTTCAGCATGAGCAAACTTTAACTCTAGGAAATATGCCATCCTGATTTACCCATAGGAAATTCCACTGTCAAACATGTGGGTCCTGCTTGCCATCCCACGTTCCATGGGAGTCCTTGCTCCCTTAGACGTGAAACATTAGAGCTACATTTCCCATGGTGAGATACATGAATTTCCTTTAGATTCCCTTTATTTGATCAGTAATATGAACTTTTAGTGCAGTGCTACATTTCCAGTAACATGAAGAAGATCAAACTCTTAATAATTTATAGCAGATTATGACTAAACTTACTCATGATGAAAGTGTCTGTTTTGTCTCTATATTCCCCCCCAAATGTACTCATATTCTTTATGTAAATAAACTAAATGGTATCCTCTGTGAACCTTCTATTTTCCTAAAGTATCAAGAGAATTATTTAAATGAAAAAAAATTGAGCTTTGAATTTTCATTCTGGTAATGCTCGGTGATCTAACTCTAAAGTTTTCATTAAATCTCTTCATTCTGTATCTATAAATAAAGGTTCTTTTTTTCTCTCTCTCTCTGATTCTATCCTCGTCCCCATCCTTTATCTCTGTCACTGTCTCTATCTCTCTGGCTCTTTGTTTTTCTATTAACACTATTGAAAAAGCCACATTTCTTCTGTTTTTGTTTTACTTCAGGGATCTGTAGATGTTACCTTTATGTCTGGAAGTTAAACACTGGTTTCTGGCTTTCTCTGGATATTAGCTTTATCTGTTTATATTTTTATAATATTCATGCATTGCTATTTGGATATTCTGACAGATTAGCCCAAAGACCTAAGATTAGTGCAAAGTTGATAAAATCAGGAGTGAAAGGTGGATCAAAAGGTTCTAGGACATGTGTGTCCTACTTGGACATAGAGGAGATCATTACATGTGCACCCAGTGTCATTCAGTATGACCTATGACATACCAGTGTTCAGCTTCACTCACTCTGTGATAGCTTCAGAAAACAGAAAGACTGTGGAATAAAACAATGTATCTCTTTGCCTGGACTATATGAGGAATGAAGAATTTACATATTATCTACCTCTCAATCCAAAACCGATTGTTACATGTGATGTTAGGGATTTACTTGCATCACTTCATTAATTAGTAATTTGCATTGTATCAAGTGGGTCTCACTTCTCTAATAGATTTTAAATGGGCCATTAGATTATTCAATTCTAATTAGTTTTATACTTATTCATGAGAAGAAAATACAATAGAAGGATTTCCTAAAGAAAAGGGCTGGTTTGGAATTCCATGGTTAAACAGTAACAAGGGAAACAATGATAGACACCGCTAAGGAACTGTGACACCTGTGTGGGTGGTTTTCCCAGAAGACCAGAACTTTTAAGGGTTTAGTTCTTGTCACTCTTTGTTTTCTTACAAAACTGGTTCACACAGAACAGGGATAAGTTAGTCTGGCTTGTTTATTACACCACGTGTTAAAAATCTGCATCTGAGTAGCTGAGGTGGTGATTAGGTGCAAAGAGAAAATTGTTGTATTCCCCCATGTTTGCCTTTGCATTAGTTGTTGCTTTTGCTGTTTTAATAGATCCCGACCTACTTCATCTCCCAAATCTCCATGTCAGAGTTCCCAGGCCAAACCCACATTTCTGTTCCTTATCTTTAAGAATGACTCTCTTCTCTGCAACGAGCTTGCGTATTGAAAACCAAACCTGTGCACTCCCACAAAATGCTTGGAGGCACAAAGTGAATCTACCTCCCCTTCTGCCCTACTTATTGTTTGCATTAGGGGTTGGACTTTTTCTGTGAAGGGCATATCATATACAATTTTCAGGTAACATAGGGTGTCTGTTGCATAGCCTTTAGTTTTTTTCTTACAATCCTTTAAACATGTAAAGAACTTCCTCAGCTTTGCCCACAGGCTCATTTTTGGCACACAGATGTAGTCTGCAGATCCCTGGTCTACATTAACACAACTTTACTGTTCCCTTGTCTTCACTAGCCTGACTTTCCTATTCCAGGAAGGAACTTTCTAAAAGAACCAAGAATTGTTAAATGGAAAGCATCAGTGGACAGTTTTTACCCAAAGATTCTATGAATCCCTTGTCTCAAAATTCCCTGCCTTGCTTTGTGCTGACTCTAAACTTACATTGCAATCCTCACCCAAGTCTAATCAAGCTCCCATCCCCTCTTCCCTCCTCTCTTGCTCCCATTAAAAATCCTCCTTTATTTATTTCTTGAAAGTCCTCTTTTAAACCAAACATTCAATTCTCATTGAATTTTACTCTTGCCTTCCCCACTTTGAGACAGTGCCAAAGCTCTGTAGAGGAGCTCAGGCTTGTCTTATGAATAGATTGTTTTAGTGAATGTTATTTGGACAGATATTTGGGGATCCAGCATTCAACATTCAATGGAACAGTTTTGATTCTATAAAGGCATCTTTCAGTTTTCTTTTTATTATAGTTACAAGCATGTGCCTGCCTCTCTACTTGACTTGAAAATTCAGGCTATTGAAAATGATATATTGATTATATTTTATTATGCATTTTGCACATAATAGGTGATTAATAAGTATTTTTTTGCTATATAGAAATATAGTTAATCATCTACTGAATCACATTTATTCAATTCAACCCTTTCTGTTTCTCATGTAGGGCTTGCTGTTTGAAGCATCTTTCATTTCTATTCATGCACAACACAAATGAAATGGAAAGATTTCCAAGAGCCATAATTAAGCCTTCTTAAAATGTTCCCAGGAATAATCAATGCCATTTCTTCACAGGATATTTTCTGTGAAAGTAGCAGTATTTTGTGCCTGGATGTCTTTGTATCTTCAACTGTTCCCATGACTGGGGATCAGGGTGTTCTCCACGGCACAGATCCAATCAAGGGAACACTGTGTTTCTTCAATTTGACAGGATGCAGAGCAAGAAAGGAAAGAGAACAAGTCTCACTAAAAATTAACAAAGTATTCCTGATGTGGGCTGATGGAGTCCAGGGCAGGCTGGGCTGTTCTGTTACCTGCGGTTAATGCCTAATTACACAGGTGTGTAGTGCCAATGGACCCAGAGATTGCTGAACAAACAATAGGCATTTCATCAGTGAAATGGAAAAGAAGTCTTCATTTTAAGTAGAAAAACATGCCAGAAATCAGCATTTGAACTGTTAATCTCTTGAGGGGAGTTGTATGGGTGTGCTGTTATACGTCTGTTAATATAAAGTTCTAAGCAGGTAATCACACTAGTAAGTTACAGACTATAAAGATAAAACTAAATGCAAATAATCAGAGAAAAGGTTGGAAGTTAAGTAGACTCAAAACAAGTTGTATTGATAAATATTAAATCATCATGCATGCTTATTAAGGTATGCTAGGTAATAGGGCATAAATAGTATATTATTCACATGAGTAAATGTAATTAGTCTTTTCTTATCCACAGCACAATAATACCAAAGGGAAATTATTACTGGAAAGTAAGGGACTATATATTTTCAGAGGCCCTTCTGGCATTGGGAAGAATAGCTCATCTCTGCTGTCAGACCAGTGAAGGGGCTCATGCAGAACAAATCTCCCCCAAATATGCCACTGGGGCATGTGGACAGTTTTGAATTGAAGACAAACTTTGACTTCTCCCTCAACTACCTAAAAAAATTTTAGGTAGAGGGCCTGGCAAGAAAAAGAGCTATTACCAGAGGTAAATTTTTGTGTGAATGACCTACCTGTATGATAGGGCAAACATTTAATTACCAAACACCTGCTATTCTCACTGTCTTGTGAATTATCTTTTCCTCCTTGGAAATCCCAGATCTCATCCCATTCCTTAGCTCCGAATGGCAAATAATCAACTGCCCGATTTGACCTTGAGACTCACATTCTTATGAGGCCCCAATATGCGTGTAATTTAATTTTGATTACGAGAGCAGCCAAAGAACCTAGAAAGGCAGAAGACAATTATTTCCTTTCCAACACCAGATTTTAGAGGAGAGCATGGCTTTTTGTTACATCTCACTAGACTGTAACTTCCAGGTGAACTTCCAGCTCTTTGGTTCTCTTATGTTATTCTTGTGAAGGAAAATAAAAACAAAACACACACATACTTATTAACTGCCTTTATTCCATGGGAGATGTAAATCAATGAGAGGTTATGTTACACTTCTGATAAATAGGCATGTCTGCTGAAACTTCTGGAAGGTCAGAGTAAAGAGATTTGCCATATCACTGCTAGATTCTTTCCCCTGAGCTTTGCCTTGCTTGACCTGGCACATATAGGTAGGGGAGAAGGAGGGTCAAGGCAGAAGCAAGACACATCATACTCAGACTATGGTCACGATGGAATATTTTTATGTCCTATCTGCTACCAAAACATAGGTCTCTGCTTTGCTAAGAAAAAATGTCTCCAAATGAAACTAAGCAGGCCATGGAAGTAAAGGCTAGATTCTTACAGTGACTATCTTTAGAGTAATAATACCTAATAAGACTTAAAAAGGGAGGGCAGCCTCTCTGTTGAAGCAGTTGTGATATATAAGTTTTTTCTATATTACTCTCCTTTGCCCAGAACAACACATGACTCACTCACACCCTAATCATGCTTTAAAGAAATCAATTATATAGGACTTCTGGCCAAGGTGGAGGCGTAGGTAGATATACTTTGCCCCCTTGCACAACCAAAAGAAAGACATCAAATTTAAAAACAAAAAATAACCAAAACTGCCAGAAAATTGAACTGTATGGAAGTCTGACAACCAAGGAGTTAAAGAAGAACATTTATTCAGACCAGCAGGAGGGGCAGAGACAGGCTGCTGGGGCAGAGAGGACTTGTGACAAGGCAGGAGGACCAGGGTGGGCAAAGCAACAGCTGGCAGAGCGGGTGGTCCCACATTTGTGTGCATATAAAAGAGGAGGAACGACAGGGGAGTGAGACAAACCATGCAACCCAGGGTTCCAGAGTGGGAAAATAAAGCCTAAAAACCTCTAACTAAAAAAACCCACGGGGGGTTGAGGCAGTGAGAGAAACTCCCAGCCTCACAGGAGAATTTGTTGGAGAGACCCACAGGGTCCTAGAATATATGCAAAATCACCCACCCAGGAATCAGCATCAGAAGGGCCCAGTTTGCTTGTGGGTAGCACAGGAAGTAACTTAAAGCCACTGAGAGTTGAACAAGCAGCATTGTTCCCTCTCAGACCCCTCCCCTACATACAGTGCCACAGCTCAGCAAAGCGAGTTGCTCTGCCCTGGTGAATACCTAAAACTCCACTCCTTACTACATAACAGGCACACTGAGACAAAGAAATATGGACCAAACGAAAGAACAGATCAAAGCTCCAGAAAAAATACAACTAAGTGATGACAATATAGCCAACCTATCAGATGCACAGTTCACAACACTGGTAATCAGGATGCTCACAGAAATGGTTGAGTATGGTAGCAAAATAGAGGAGAAAGTGAAGGCTATGAAAAGTGAAATAAAGGAAAATGTACAGGAAACTAAAAGTGATGGGAAGAAAACCGGGAATCAAATCAATAATTTGGAGAAGAAGGAAGAAATAAACATTCAACCAGAACAGGATGAAGAAACAAGAATTCAAAAAAATGAAGAGAGGCTTAGGGACCTCCAGAACAACTTGAAATGTTCTAACATCTGAATCATAGGGGTGCCAGGAGGAGAAGAGGAAGAGCAAGAAATTGAAAACTTATTTAAAAAAAATAATGGAGGAGAACTTCCCTAATCTGGCTAAGGTAATAGACTTTTAGGAATCCAGGAAGCTCAGAGAGTCCCAAAGAAGTTGGACCCATTGAAGCACACACCAAGGCACATCACACTTACATTACCCAAAATTAAAGATAAGGAGAGAATCTTAAAAGCAGCAAGAGAAAAGGAGACAGTTACTTGCAAAGGAGTTCCCATAAGACTATCAGCTGATTTCTCAAAAGAAACCTTGCAGGTAAGAAGGGAACCTGATCAACAAAACAAGCAAGCAAGCAAAATATAAACCAGAGACATTGAAATTAAGAACAAACTGACAGTAACCAGAGGGGAGGTGGGAAGGGATAATGGGGGAAGAAAGGGAGAAGGATTTTCAGGAACATCTATAAAGGACACATGGACAAAACCAAAGGTGGTTAGGATTGAGGGTGGGAGGTGGGGATGGCTGGGCTGGGGGGAGTCATGGGGGAAAATGGAGACAACTGTACTTGTAAAACAAAAAAAAAACTTAAAAAATTTTTAAAAAAAGAAGGGGATGGAAAGAACTGTTTGAAGTCATGAAAGGCAAGGACCTTCATCCAAGATTACTCTATCCAGAGAAGCTATCATTTAGAATGGAAGGGCAGATAAAGTCCTTCCCAGATAAGGTTAAGTTAGTTCATCATCACCAAGCCCTTATTATATGTTATTTAAGAAAAAGAAGATAAAAAATATGGTCAGTAGAATGACAACAAACTCACAACTATCAACAACTGAACCTAAAAAAACAAAAACAAAAACGAACTAAGCAAATAACTAGAACAGGAACAGATTCACAGAAATGGAGATCACATGCAGGGTTATCAGCAGGGAGAGGGAGGGGGGATAATGGGGGAAAATTTACAAGAATAAGAAGCATAAATTGTAGGTACAAAATAGACAGGGGGAGGTTAAGAATAGTATGGGAAATGGAGAAGCCAAAGAACTCGTATGACCCATGGGCATGAACTAAGGCAGGGGAATGATGGTGGGAGGGGGGTACAGGGCAGAGGGAAATAAAGGGGGGGAAGAAATATGGGACAACTGTAATAGTATAATCAATAAATTTAAAAAAGACAAGCAAAACAATCAATTATACAGAAAGCAGTCTTATACTGTCCATTCATAAATATATAGTTTTGTTCTGCAAAACTATATTTATAGACACCCTCCATATTTTGAAGTGTGACATTCTGATGGACATATTTCTTTCTCTGTACAATTTTTGTAAAGGTTATGCTTAGACAAGATGACAACATGAATGGTTTACCTGACAGTTTGAAACAATTCATGCATTTGAAATAATGACTTATACTTGGTGGCTGGTCATTAAATATTTGCCTAAATTTTAAAATAATATGCAGAAAAAGTCAATTTTCCACTGACAAGTGAATGAATACATAATGATGGTATTCTAATGTAATGAAATATGACTTAGCAATAAAAAGTTGTTGCATGAACTATGGATACACGCATAACATGGATGGTTCTCAAAGTAGTTTCACTGAGAGAATGAAAGCAGACTCTCCCCTGCAAAAAAAGAAAAGTATATCTTATGATTTCATCTTATAACATTCTAGAAACAAACAATCTGTAACTACAGGAAAGCAGAGAGGGGTTGCCTGAGACCAGGGAGTGGGACAGAAAGGAGGAAGTAAAATTGGGCAAAAAGTCTATAAGAGTGTCGTATCTAAAAGATCATCAACAAATCCTTAATAGTTAATAGGGGTAAATAGAGCAATTGAGGTAGACTCTCTGGAAGCTGTATAGTTTTTGGATTTTTGATACGTACAAGGTAAGATGAGTCCTATGGGTGGAGTCTTACATAGTGCTGAAGGGTAAGGACTAGGAAAGGAGGCCTATTCCTTATCTTACATGCAAACAAATGAGGGTGACATAGGTAGAAAAAATGTAAGTTTAACATATGTGCAACGGTCCAAAATACGATGCTTGCAGTAGGAATAAAAAGGATAAGAGTCTGTTCAATAAAAAATTCTTCCAATTTATTTCATTCTAAAATACATAGATGAAGACACAGATGAAAAAATTTAAAAAATATGAGAAGAGATGAAAAATGAATATTGTATCAGGGAGACACACAAAGATAAATAAGAGACAGTTGATATAGACTTTTGTGGATATTTCCATCTTATAAACTCTCAGGAAAGTTTCTTGTAAAGATGTACAGGGCCCTGCTTCATCAGAGTCATATATGCAATTGGATAAAATCAAGGGAAGGTTAGATCTGGCTCATGTGCCCCTGTCTCCCCAGATCTGTTACTCTGAGGCCAAAGGAGAATGGAAAGAATTTAAAATGTTGCTACTTATGATCCTGCAAGGATAGAATCCAATCTGTGCTTTAATTGGATGATATTTAAAAATACTCTTGATTTTTCGATGAAAATGAGTTGAGAAAGGTCAGTGGACTAAAGCAAAGTAATGAAATCCCTAATTGAGCAATTTCAGGCATGATAAAAGGAAGTGTTTCTAGGATGAATTTTTCTTGATCTCATAAATCATATCAGGCAGGCCTATGTGTTAGGCTGACTATGTTGAGGGAATATCTAATAAATGGAATGTTACTCCAATGCAATACTAACTTGAAAACAAAAGACCCTCACCATTTGATGCATAACCAGTGAAGAGGTATTTAGAAAGAACTAAACAATTTCTTTTCCATCCCATTTTTTCCCTACCAAGGACATTCAAGAAGTTAGAGGAATCTGGTTTACTGCTATTACTGTCACTGTCCGTGCTTTTCAGGAATGAAGCATTGGTTTAAAATCCACCTAGCTTTGTAATTGGTCTCCTTTGACCACAATGTTGCAAAAAAAAAAAAAAAAAAAAAAAAAAAAAAAAAAAACCTTGTTCTGCCTATATTTTTATTCATTAAATTACTAAGGGGCCCATGCAGGTTTAGGCTTTTGCAGGACATTTTTGCTAAATAAAAATAAAAATATGCACAAATATTTCTCAGTTATCCAGGAGTTTGTTTTTTTTCCCTATCTTGATCATTTCAACTCACAGGTTACTCAGACCCTCCTTTTAAATGTCAGCATGTGAAGATTCATTAAATAGAAGTCAAATCAGTTATGTTGGAATTTTTCTGGTAGATTTGGTGGGAGAAAACACACATGAAGTTGGGTGAAGTCTTTAGTGTACGCCAGTTCTCATTACAATGCATCATGGAACTGATACTCGAGTGGGCACACAGAGACCTGCGCACTGAGGAATGAGATGGTGAGCATTTTGAAGCAATGATAATACATTCCGTGAATCTTTATATTTACAATTTCAGTGTAGAAACTGATCAATGACTATTTAAGTTAAAAGAATACAGTATTTCACACAAGGAACGGTATCGTGGTCTCTATCAAGGTGAGAAATTCTGTGCCAATGGGCACAGGCAGGCCAGTTCCTTCGTGACCTGGGCTGAGCAGCTGCAACTCTCACCCCTGCTTGGAGATTTCCACTCACTGTGTAAGGGACAGAAGGAAGTCTGGTGTAAGATGACTGTCTCTTTGCATGGCCAGGAAAAGAAGGAAATGTGTCCAAAATTCCTGCAGCAAATGCACTGAAGATAAATAACCGCCATTAGCAGAATGAGACATTAAATGAGAAAAATCATGCTTCAGGGTGTCCTGACACCCACTGATGAAGACAGACAGGCTAAGTCAGATGCTCATTTGAGTGAGCTCTGATGCAGGGACCCCTGTGGGTACCAGTGTCTTCTCACATTGCACGGTCTCTCCTTGGCAGCCACGGCTAGCGTGTTGCCTTGGGAAACGCAAGCCGACCTTCTTAGAGGGTCGTAAAAGAATTCTAGCCCAGACTCAGTCTTATCAAAGAGAAGACTATAGAAAAGCATAGTCTTCCATATTTTATAAAAATGGAATATGATTTTTTTATCCAAAAAATCATATCATGAAAAAGATAATTTGTTTCTAAGGTAAAGGAAAGTCCAAGAGATGAAAAATTAGACTGAATCAACCAAAAACATTGCTGGGATGGTCTGAGGAAGCCAGAGTTCTACTATATACATTTGTTTTTTATATGTTTGAGGAGTTCCTTTCCTTCCCTTCCCTTTCTTTTCCTCTCTTTCTCTAGCGTTCTCCCTTTTATTTATTTTTTAGAATAGAATTTTTAAATAGAAAAAGAATGGTGATAGAGAGCAGAAGAAAATATGCTTTTGCTGTTTTTCACCTTTGAGTGAGATCATTTCAAAGCCCCTCTTTCCCAAATGCCTCCACTGGTCCTATCTTGGTGTCTCATACATACCACTTTTTAGGAGCTTCATAACAATGTAAATGTCCTATGGAATTTGTCTCGGTCTGCTCAGGTTGCTGTAACAAAAAAGCTAGCGGCTTCAACAACTGAACAGTTCCTTCTGCAAGTCTGAGATCCAAGTGTCGTCAGGGCCGGGTTCTGTTCAGAGGGCACTCTGGCTGATGGTCTCACTGTGTGCTCTCCAGGCGAGACGGAGCTCTCAGATCTTCTGCTCGTTTTAGAAACCATTCATCTGTAGCCTTATGACCTACTCTAACCCTAATTGCCTTCCAAAGGCCTCACCTCTAAATATTATTATATTGGAGATTTGGGCTTCCACATATGGAATTGGGGGAGGCAAACATTCAGTCTGTAGTAGAAGGGTTAGTGTTGAAGCTTAGGATAAGTTCTGTGATCATTTAAGAAGGCAAATACTGGGCTCAAAGGGAAAGGATGTTGCTCAGATACTGTTAGGTGAGTGGCAGGCAGGGAGGGAGGGGCTCTCTAGAAAGCAGGCAGATATATTAAGGGATCCACAAGGGTGCTGATAAGGCACTAAGAATGTGGTACAAGAGAAAGGGAAAATGAGAGAGGAAAGGGAAGGGTCACTGATAATAAAACATTTTGCTTACTCATTAGTTTGGCTGAGGGAAAAGTCCTATCACAGACCAATTTTAGATTTTTCAAAAGCTATCTCTTTCTCTGAAGCTGGGCTTCCTGAGGTATGATTCAGAATCTTGGTTTTGCCCCATTCACCACGGATATACAGACACAATGTGTTCTGGTTCTAGAGAAGGAAGCCAGTCCTGTCTCTTCTGTGAACTCCTGACTTTTCAAATGTCTGAAGGGTGGGATACCAGCGACACCCAGGATGAATAAATGACTGTGGGCATACATTAAGTAATGTTTGAAGGCACAAACAATAAATATAATTAAAAAATATTTTAAACACAATCTGTGAGAACATTGTGAAGTTGATTAGCAGAAATCATTTTAGCTTAAGTCTTATGTTTTATTTCAGAAATAAAAGTGTGAAGCTTCTGAGATAACAGCTGTCACTTTTGAACATGAAGTGTTAGAAGGGAAGTAGAAATTTACCTGAAGAACACAGATGTCTCCAGTAACCTAGAATAAATATCACTAATCATTTCTTAGCATTTGAATTTTTTTTAAAGATTTTATTTATTTACTTTTAGAGAGAGGGGAAGGGAGGGAGAAAGAGAGGGAGAGAAACAGCAATGTATGGTTGCCTCTCACATGGCCCTCACTGGGGACCTGGCCTGCAACCCAGGCATGTGTCCTGACTGGCAATCGAACCGGAACCCTTTGGTTCCCAGCCCACGCTCAATCCACTGAGCTACATCAGCCGGGGCAGCATTTGAATTTTTGGCTGGATTGTGGGAGGTGGGGGATTGACCTGTAAATAAACAAACAGATAACTGGAAGATTAATATTATATTTACTAAAATCTTAAATATTGTTAGACAAAGCTTTGTTTACTTTGTTAAAATTCATCTAATATATTTCTTATGCATGTTAATAGTTTGATAGGCATCAATTAATTTGACATGTTTCAAATATCTTTATTAGACATTCAGCCATTTGAATGTATTAGAAATTACATTAGGATATAGCAAATTTTGTTGGATCCAAGTGAAGGGGAAAAGCTTATTTTTTTACCTGAAAGTTCCCATTTAATATTTACTTAATATCAAAATTTCTTACCATAGTATCCAGAACATGGCATTTTCTCAATAAATGTTGTATAAATAAGGTTAGGTCACATGTCACGTAAAATATTATTTTTGGTGGGTAACAGCACCGTGGATTAAATACTTAGATTGTCTAGCTTTTAAATAAGATGAGCTTCTACAAGCAACAGTTTTGAAAATTGTGTCACTTTGAGACTTATAATACTTATTTGAAATTTTTGCACATAAGCCAATGACTGAGGTAAAGCCATCAACTTGTATTTCTTTCATAAAGTGATAATTCTATAATACTTCAGTCTGTTCGAGGAATCTTTTAGAGTGAGATGTGTGCTTGTGTGTGAGTATTGTCTGTTAACTTGGGAATGGGGTGTGATAAGGCTAGCATTGGAAGAAAGTACTATATAACATAGGATATCAATTCTAATTTCTGCTACACAATATAGAATAATTATAATGGTCTGGATAATCTCCAAAGACACTGGAGCAAAGTCTCTAGCACTTAGATATGTGTGCTTGTTCTGACAATTTGATGAGGGATGGTATAGAGAACCAGACCTTCTCAGAGAGACATGCCACCAATTCTTGTCACTGAATGCAAAATAGAGTGGTTTGAGTGATCTTTAATCGAAATGTGCAGTCTTATCTACTACCAGAGTCTGTGCACTAACCAACATGAAACTCCTCTCTTACTTTTTGTTGAGAGTGGTAAATGTCTCTCCACGCAGATGAAGGAGGAGAAGCTGGGTATCAGATGTAGCTACTCTCTCCTAAACACATCCCTATTCATAGAGGAAGACTGCCAGTCCACCTACACTGACGGCCAGAAAGGTAGAATAACCCTGAAACAATACTTAATGCTACTCCTTAATATTTGCATGACACCTATAGAATCTCTCACAATAATGATTCCCGTTGAAGTTTATTATAATTCAATATTAGACTAACAAAAGCTGAGTTACCAAAGGTCTGCGGAACCTGAGGAGAAAAGTCCATTGAAAATGAACCCTAAGAAGGAATGTATCTTCTGAGATGGACTCCCCGTGGTCAACTGAGGCCCAGATTTTACAAACAATGAGCCTAGCGGTCATTTGCTGGCGGAGCTTCTCACATGCTCTGTGTACCAGGAATAACCTCGACATGAACTCTGGAATTCCAGTGCTATGCCTCGCTTGTTTATACCCTCTGAGTCAACCACTTCAGGGAAGTTCCTCATTCCATCATTAACATGTTATCATTCAATCCATAGACTATGGATTGCCTTGACCAATCGGAACTATACCAAATGCATCTTTATTTGCATTTATATTGACGCAGCCAAACTGCACAGTGTGGAAACCTCATTTACACGAGACTGACTGAAATGGGGACCGGGGTCAGGAAAATTCACGATAAAAAGTAATCTCTCTGTTGCCTCGGTGGAGCACACTTTGGGGTTCTACCAGACGCAGAGGCTGCCTATCCCCGGTTTGCAAGCTGTTGTCTGCATAGTCTCTCCTTTTAAGATCTAGTGCCCATAGAATTAGATGCCCATAGTCTCTCCTTTTAGGATCTTGTGGATGCGTTGGCAGGTCACACAGTAAATAAGTAAGTGAAAGCCTTCCCGCTACAGAATCTCAGTCCAGAACAGTCACGAAGGTGGTGGGAAAGGAAGAGCCACAGAAAATGCTGCAGTAAAACAAGGGAAGAAGGGAAATGTGAAAAAGAAATCATTAAATATAAGAGTTGAAAGAAAACCTTATGGTCACCTTGTCAACCTCCACTTTGCTCCCAATCCAACCTGGTGAAAAAGCCTTCTCAGCAGCTGCAGGAAAGATGACTTTTCACTTTAGAAACATTTACAAATGAACACTTTATCTCAAAATACCACATTTCATTCCATTATTGAAGAGATCTAGTTGCTTGAAAGTTTTAGTTTAAGTTTAATGGAAATTTGATTTGCTGAAAATTTCAATAAAATATGGCCTCTGTTGTCAATTCTGCAGAGGCATGCCACCATAAACCCGTAAGTCATAGTAGAGAAATCCACCTAAACTGTTTAGAAGGTACATGGCTGGAAATGCTAGACGGAGTTTCACAGAGGGCTTTCTCTTTGACATGGACAGTGAATAATGGCAAATTATTTATGAAAAGGGAGAAGCACAGATGTTTTCTGCTAATCTTAATGACTTTCCCCCCTAACCCATATGAGTTCTTTCTTATGTTTAAAAATTCTATCATGTCTGTTCTCAGTCTTCTCTTTTCAGGCCAAACAACCAACTCAAATAATTCCTTACATACTCTGTGTGACATCCACATCTTTTACCCTATCTATGATTGTTCTCTAGCTCTCATTGTCCCTATTCATGTGAGTGACCATGGCTCTACCCATTGCATTGGATATATTCTGCTTGTGGCAGCAGCAAGACTTCATTCCCTATAATTACAGCATTTTCTCCCATTCAAATCTCCCACTAGAACCTGTCCCAGCAGCATCATCAGCGAACCTGTATTTAGATCAATGAAGCGCAGGGCAGGTGTCCCGTACTAACACACGCTTGGGAATCCAAGGAAGACTTTCATCGTCTTTTCTAATTTTTTTCTCTTTAGTTTTGACCTAAATAAAAGAATGTTCATCTTGTTGCTCCTAAATTAGCTTTCTCCCCATCTTGTTGCACTTAAAAATTCGACAACTCTGCCTTCAATATATTTGAATTGCAAAAACTTCAAAAAAGAAACAATGGAAGGGCAGATAAAAATGCTTCCCAGAGAAAGTAAAGTTAAGGGAGTTCGTCATCACCAAGACCTTATTATATGAAGTGTTAAAGGGACTTATTTAAGAAAAAGAAGATGATCAAAAATATGAACAGTGAAATGACAAAAAACTCACAACTATCAACAACTGAACCTAAAAAAACCCCCCAAAACCAAAACAGAAACAAACTAAGCAAACAACTAGAACAGGAACAGAATCACAGAACAGGAGGTCACATGGAGGGTTATCAGTGAGGAGGGGGAGGTGGGAGAACGGAGGAAAAGGTACAGAGAATACGTAGCATAAATGGTAGGTAGAAAATAGACAGGAGGAGGTTAAAAATAGTGTAGGAAATACAGAAGCCAAAAAACTTATATGTATGACCCACGGGCATGAACTGGGGCAGGGGTGGAAATGCTGATGGGAGGGGTGGTGCAGGGCAGAGGGGAATAAAGGGAAGGAAAAAAATGAGACAAATGAAATAGCATAATCAATAAAATATATTTTTTAAAAAAGAAGCAAAACAAAAAACTCCAACAAACAAAATATCCAAAGTGCTATTGTAAAGCCTAAAAAGCAGAGCCACATGGCATTTCATCAGGATCTTCTCCCAGGTTTCAACAGGATTGAAACAAGAAGCAATAGGCTTCTTAAAATAACCCCATTTTTGTATTCTTACTAAGGAAGTTCCCATTATATATGTGCACATTGCTATTAATATAGTGAATCTGAATCTACTACAACCTAAGAGCCTCCTATCGATTTAATTTAGAACATGAATGAGGCAGGCTTTGTTATTATGTACTGCTTTGCATTCAGCTAAATCACAGGGATTATCATATTTTTTTGAAAAAACATTGAGATTCTTTGATTATTTAAAATTTTTCTAGAATAGTTTCTTACTCCTCAGATTGTAATTTTCTCAAATAACTTATCCTTTCTCTCTTCATTTTGAAAACAGAACATTTGCTTCATCTCCTGTTTTCTGAGTGTGCTCTCTCCCTCTCCCTCATTTTCATAATTGTTCAGAATATGAACCACATTTGCAGTCTCTGCGGTGTCTTGTTATGTGCTCCTTCACTTGCTAACTAGAAAATCTTAGATTATTTTATCACTTGGCTGGGGCATCCAATACATTTCTATTATAAAGATTATTTTCATCACTTGAGAAGACCGAACTAAAACTGGATTTGAGTAGGAGTGCCTCTTCTCTTTGTCGACTAGCATTTTAGCATTTTCCTTAACCATTGGGATTATGATGTTCTATTTCAAATGTATATATATATTTGGTTTTCCTCTTTGGAAAATATATATATTTGGTTTTCCTTTTTGTTGGCTCTTCTCTGGAGACTTCCATTCATTCTGGCATTTTTCCTTAACAAATTTTCTCTGAATCATGCCACTGTTTATTAGTCATTCATGATTGATTATGTGTTTCTCTTTCCACCTTACAAAGATTTTCAAAGTCTGAGATTCTGTCCACTGTCGTGGGCACTTTCTGTAGTTCTATAATTGCCAGCATTGGTTGCACATTTAGGATTTTTCTTTTAAAACTTAAATCTCCCCAAAGCATACTCAGGGGAAGTTCCAGATTTTATGAAGCCTACAGCTTATAGAATTGGAGAGGAGGTCTCTTCTTTAAGAAAAATAACATAAAACACATTACTTTAAAAAATGTTATAAGACCATAAAAGTAGCCCATGCAGGGGCCTCTGAAGCTTGAAGTTTATTAGGTCCATAGTGACTACAGTCCTGGTTATGCAAGTTCAGAGTCTCTAGCCAAAGAACTGTAGCTGAATTTTGGCTGGCCATTTTTAAAGCGACTTTAAATTGTCTAGCATAGATTGTCAGTTAATGTGGCAGATACGCTGATCTAAAAGCCCATGGATGTGGTAGGGAATAGTGGAATTAAAGCATTTAGAATGCATCAGCTTTCATAAAATTGAAAAAAAAAAGTATTGTCATATGGTTGAGATGGAGAGGGAAATCAAGTCAGGGGCAGGTACCAGGAGTCCCAAAGGCTGCCACTTGAAAGGGAGGTTAACCCAACATCAAACACCAGCATGTGTTGCCCCCTCACTCAAGATTCAGAGTGTAAGAGACACCCTGAGGATATGACTCCTCTGGTTTATGCCAACCTTGGGAATAGAATCTGAATTTGTAACAACTACATATTTTAGGCACCTTAAGACAAAATAAAAAATGAAGAATCTTGTCCTGTAGCAGTGGTATCTGTGATACTGGGCAAAAGCATCATGTGTTGGTACTATTAGGATGCTCTCACAAACCTGGATGTATGGAATCCCCAGCAAAACTATCGCTGCAGTGAGCCAAGGAAAGGAATCATCACACTGGGGCGTCACTACGTGAAATGCATGAGAAAATTCAAAGCCCTTGTGTTGGGAACCACCCTGCCTTGTTTCAGAAACTGTAACCCCTCATGGCTAACACTGAGTAAAAAGACCTTGGGGCTATAAGCCACTAAGGAGACAAAGTTTGTCTTCCTGATAGGGGTGCTGCCTCTGCCCCCTTTACTTCACCCTGCTTGGCCCCGAGCACATGACCGTTTAGACAATGACAGGTAAGTTTCCTCAAAGGAGGGATGGCCTAAGACAGGCACAGTCACAAAGGGGCCCCCAGGGAAAGACTTGGGGGGCTATAGGAAAAGGGGGTGAGGGATCCTCACTCCTCAGCTTTGACATAGCCTGAGTCCTCATTCTGTCTGCGAGAAGTCTCCTAATCTCTTGGCTGCCTTACTTCCCTTGCCCAACTTAAGCCTGAAACAATGCCTTGTGGGCCAGGTTCCCAGTAGGGGGCAATGCCTTAAGCCTGAAACAATGCAGGAGGTGGGCATGGCCCTGTGGTGGAAAGGGCAGGTTCCTGTGGGCAATCAGGCCTAAGAAAGAATGTATAAAATCCTGTGAAACCTGCTTTGCTAAGAATGCCCTCAATTTTCTGATAAGGGTCCAAGCATAGAATGACTTTGTTTCCCCAAAGTTTTATGGCCCTTTAGCTATCTGACCCTGACTCAGAATAAACCCTCATAGTTCTTTGAATGTTACCTATTGTTTGATCATTACTGCCTGACAATAACTGATGAGCTTTACCTGTATTCCTATGCAAATTAAACCCAATAAAAGCCCAATGAGGAAGCTCAAGATCCTTCTCCTTTGAGATATTGGCCACTTTTCCTCCCCAAGCAGATCATGCCTTGGTAGATTTATTCTCATCCACAGTGGATGGGGGGCTCTGTGGGCAAAGCTCTCCCACACCTGTGACCTTGAGGCACTATAATAAACTGATTGAAAAGTAAAATGTCCAAGTGGTTAGAAGGATTAATGCAGATCAAAGGACAAGAGCAATAAAATATGCTACCTTGCAACAACAACAACAAAAGAAGTCAGACTATTGTCTACCTTCTGGATTTAGTGACTAGAAGAGGGTAAGAGAGAGATTCAGGGGAGCTGATAATGTTTTATTTCTTGATGTATGTGGTCATTACACACATTGAGATTTTTTTTGCTGGATTACTAGCTTATTATAAAAGGCTAGCACTCAGGAACAGCCAGATGGAAGAGAGGGCACAGGGCCCAGTGCAGGGAAAGGGCTTTCCCTGGACGCATTGCTCTCCCCAAATCTTAAATGTTGACTAACCCAGAAGCTCCAAGGCTTCACTTGTTGGAAAGTTTATTAAGCTATACACTTATAATATACATAATCTTTGGTATTATATTATGCATTAATAAAAATTAAGAAAAAAGCAATAAAGTGTAATAAAAATTTAAATAAATAAAATTAAATAAATGATTAATTTAAAATAATTGGCCCTGACTGATGTAGCTTAGTGGATTGAGCACAGGCCTGCAAAACAAAGGGTTGCCAATCTGATTCCCAGGCAGGGCACATGCCTGGGTTGGGGGCCAGGTCCCCAGTAGGGGGCATGATAGAGGCAACCACACATTGATGTTTTTCTCCCTCTCTTTCTCTCTCCTTACCCTCCCTAAAAATAAATAAAAATAAAATAAAATAAAATAATTGTAAAAAGACAAAATATGTATTCTACAACTAATAAAACAAGTAATATAGTTATAGGAAAAAATCTGAATAGATGGGTAGAACAAAGATTGATAAACCATAGAAAACATTTGTGTCTAAAGATAGATCTGAGTATTTCTGCAGTACAAACACAAAATTAAAAAGAAGGTAAAAAATGTGGGCATGTAATGTAAAATTTTACCCTGTCTATGAGGAGTGTCAGAAAAAGAAAGGAGGAAATATTCAAGAAGCAACATTTAAAGGCACATAATGAAAGAAATAAGAACAGGTTTACTTGTTTTATTTTCGATGTTGATGAGAAAGCTTTAGATAACATCAAGTATGTTGTCTGCTGTAGTATTTTGATAAGTAATAAGAAGTTTTCTTCCTGTCACTAATTTCCAAACGCTTATTTATTTCAATGATGACTGTAAGCAAAATTTATTTTAAGATGTTTGTGTCTCTTTTGAGATGATCATAAGTGTTCTTTATTCTTTTAATGAATTGTATGGATAGACTGTTTTGCATTCCTGATATGTAAATTTTATACATTCTTAAAATCAATTTACTAATACAATTTAATATATCTAAGGTTTTGACTCTATGAGTGAGATTGACTGGAATTTTTTCTTGCACTGTTGTCTAGTTTTGACATTTTAGGTATATAAATCTCATAAAATGAATTGGATAACTTTCCCTCTATTGTATGTTCTGGAAGGTTTTTGAAGGTCATAGTAAAGCATTTGAAAAGGTCTGCTAAAACTTGCCTGTAATATCATCTATACTTGCTATCATTGGGGGGTGGGGTAAAGAGGGACATTTTGACTATCTATTCTATTTATTTTATTTTAATTAAAAAAAATTTTTTTTCTACCCACTTGAGGACATGCCTATTGATTTTAGAGAGAGGTGATGGAAGGAAGAGAGAAGGAAAGAAACATTAATGTGAGAGAGAAACATCGATCAGCTGTCTCCCATACATGTCTTGATTGGGGACCAGCCTCGCAATCCAGGTATGTGCCCTGACCCGGAATTGAACCCATAACCTTTTGATTTATGTGATGAAGATCCAACCAACAAACTGAGCCACACCAGCCAGGGCTCCATTTTTTAATATGTATTGATCCATTTAAAGTTTCAATTTTTTTGAGATAATTTTGTCATGTGTTTATTCTTAGAAATTTTCTACCACAAATACATTTTATTTTATTTTTTATTTTTATTTTTATTTTTATTTTTTAAGATTTTATTTATTTATTTTTAGAAATAAGGGAAGGGAGGGAAAAAGAGAGAGAGAGAAACATCAATGTGTGGTTACCTGTCACATGGCCCCCACTGGGGACCTGGCCTGCAACCTAGGCATGTGCCCTGACTGGGAATTGAACCGGTGACCCTTTGGTTCACAGCCCGCGCTCAATCCACTGAGTTACACCAGCCAGGGCCACAAATACATTTTATAATTTCTCATTAAATTATTGTGGTTGTTTATGATTTCAAAAATAATTACTACTCTATTATAGTATATATTATATATAAACACACACCTACATGCACCAAACATAGATACTATTGTACATATTTTGTATAGGCATAGTACATACGAATGTATATGTGTATATATTAGGAGATGTGTTTCTCTAAGCAGTTTTACTTGAATTTTGTCTACTTCATTAATCTTTGAAATTTAGCAGATATTTCACTTTTTCACAAAATTTGATGATAGTTCTCACAATTTTCAACTTGTTCCAGAAAATCATCATCCCTTTCTCTGCTCATGTGGCTAAAAATATACTTGCATGATAATAGCACTTGTGAATTTCTATTCACTTCTTCTCTAAAGCCCCCCACTGTGCTTCCACTCCACTTCTTTGGGAAGCTTCTCAACTCATTCTTTTATTTTTTAATACAGTTTACATACAATATTATATTAGTTTCAGTTGTACAACATAGTGACTAGACATTTATATAGCTTAGGAAGTGATCATCTTTGTAAGTCTAGTACCCATCTGACACTATGCAGTTATTACAATATAAATTAACTATGTGGCTTACGTTGTACTTTACAGCCCCCCTTTTGCAACTGGCGATACGTACATCTGAATCCCTTTCCTTTTGTCACTCATCTCCCCAATCTTCCTTCCATCTGGCAAACATCAAAAAACTCTCTGCATCTATGAGTTTGTTTCTGCTTTGCTTATTCATTCATTTATTTATTTATTGTGCTTGTTTTTTGATTCCACATATAAGTGAAATCTATGGTATTTGTCTTTCTCTGACTTATCCCAACTCTTTTTTTGACTGTATCCAGGAGCCCTCTCCACTAAGCTCTCCTTACATCCTACCCTAGGCTCTAACCATTTCAACACGTTACAATGATCTTTAATCATCTTGCTCTATCTAAATGCAAGTCTCCTGAACATTTTGTAATAATGTTCTTAGGAACAATTGTGGTGACTTTTGTTGGTGGCCTCCAAATTTCCTCAATAGGTTTAGTATAGAATAGGCACAGAATAAATTAGTTTCAACTTTTAGCACTATTTCTGTTGCCTTTTCCACAAGAAGCATGACAGAAGTTGGTAGTTAGAAATCTTTTGACAAGTTAGAAGATGTTGACTTATTCTTCTAAGGAGATAGCACAGTTACCAAGTTGATATTTTGGGCCCTTTTACTGATTTATAATTTATCTTTTTCTAGAAGAAATTTCAGCAGCTATATCACACCTGTATACTTCTACTTCCAAAAACTTTAAGATTTGTCAAAAATTATAAATCTCCTTCTGTGTTGGTGACAGCGTTTTCGCTTTTACCTGTGAATACACAGATCACATCATATTCTCTGAAGCATGAGATAGGGCTTTACTCTTCATTGTTTCGGCTCATCTTCTCTAAGAAGAAGGTTATGCTTTTTAGAATCCATCACATGAAAGTCTTTTATTTATTGTCTCTCATTAGGTCATGTTCTCTTGCTTATACAATTTTTATAACTTTAACTTACCTCAACCATATTAGCACTTCTTCCCCCTGATGAGTTTTGATTTAGCTAACAAAAGGTATACAACTCAAAAAGTCTTGTATTTTAGGCATTTGCTTCAGCCATGGTAATTTACAAATGCTCCCTTAGGGCTTGCTAGAAATTCAAGTAATAAGACTAATTTCAGTTAGTTTTACAAGATATTTTAAATACTTAATTAAATCTCACTTATTTCATCAAGAAGATATTGTGATTCTGAAAAAAGAAAAAGAGTGACTGCATCATGTGGAGGTCTGAGCAGATTTCCAGGCAACCTTCCTCTTGATGCTTTTGCTTCAGAATCGCCAAACTGGCCTTGATACCCAGACTGAATTTAGGAAGCTGACTGGAGGAGTAAGGGCAGGTGGAGAAGCACATGAGGGGATAAATGGTGATGGAAGGAGACTTGACTTGGGTTTATGAACACACAATACAGTGTACAAATGTGTTGTCAAATTGTGTACCTGAAACCTCTATAATTTTGAAAACCAGTGTCACCCCAATAAATTCAATAAAAGTAAATAAAATAAATCATGTTAAATTTTTATCAACTCATGGGTAAGGGGAAGAAAAGAAGCAGACTGGAGAGGTTGTTGGCATTCTGTGATGCAGCGGTACACAATCTGTGTCTGTGAGCACAGCTCCCACAGTGCCTGTGTCCAGGGCACTTGTAAAGGTTTTAGAGGCTAATACTCAAGATGTTCCTCAAGGCCAATTACCCATTGTTCCAGGTTGTTACAATTAATAAAGAAGAAGTAAAGCAAGCTATCCTTTGAACTTTAAACAAGTATGGGACTTGCAGCTACCATTTGTAAAATTCGTTGCCTTCCTTAGTGAGCCTAGAGAGCAGAGGATTAGAGATAACAGAAAATATATGCCACATATAAAGACTGAAAATATTTGCTTTCATATATCTTTCTTTTGTTATCTCATCAGTTTATATTTACACGTATACCTAGAGCTGGGTCCTGTCTTATAGGCTGCTCCCTTGATTCAGAACAGCAGATGCGAAGTAGTATGTGTATGTGCGTGTATATGTGGGTCTCTGTGTATAAGTGTGTGTGTACTTACTTACCTAGGCTGTATCTGAAACAGACCTTGGTGGCTACTGTATTGCTCTTCCCTTTTTGCTCAAGCAGGAAAAGCTGTTTCAGAAGCTATGAACAGCTATTACTTCAGACAGGAGCACAGACATGAAACATGCCCTTTAAGTTCCCTCCATATCTACAATTCTCGGCCCAGTCTTTGGAAAATGTTTCATGTAAATTACCATAGGATTTATTATTTCTGTCCTCCTGGTGGTTATCAGGAGCTCCTAGAATATATGAATTTGAAATTTGTTAGCACTGATGCATCTAGAACAGTATTACAAAATGAGCTTATTGATGACCAATTTTTCTTATAACATAAACACAGAGAACCTAACAAAATTCAGTTCTCAACTGCTTTATCAGACAGAGTAATCCTAAAAACAAATAGAAATGTAATCTTTGCATATATTCTTATGCTCATTCCTGGATTACAGCATTACTTGGGAAAATGGGGACAAAACACTGGGAAAGGAAAAGGAGAACAAAGAAAGTGACAATAAAAAGGGAAAGGAATCATGGAGGAGAGCTGAATAACATCAGATTGAAAGTGGGTCTAACAAGAGTCCAAAACTGTGATAATCCAATGTAAAGATAAAATATATTTGATTTAGAATATTTCTACCTTTCAAATAAACGTGAAGAGAAGGTAAGATCAAAATTTGAAATATGAAAGTTACAATGAGGATGTAGACTGACTTACTCATTACATCCCAAGGTACCAGAACTAGGGAATAAATCTTGAAGTTTCTAAGAAGTATATTTGAGAAAGATAAAAGGATACTCAAAACTGATTTACTGATATTAAGTAACTATATCCAGTGATTAAAAATTAAAATGAACCATAATATACATTGAAAGTATTAAAAAAAAATAAGTAATCATCTATAGATCTTTAGATGTTATGATTCAGGTGTTCCCCAAAAGATAAGGTGAAGTCATAAGCCCTGGCATCTGTGCATGTGACCATATTTAGGAACTGGGTCTTGCAGATGTGAGTGAAGATGAGGTCATATTAGACTAGGGTGGGCCTAGTCCAGTGACTGGTAACCTTATAAGAAGAAGAAATTTGGACAGACACACATGAGGGAGGAGAATGTCACGTGAGAAACAGAGATGTACCTGTACTGGGGGAGAGGCCATGAAGACACATGGGGAAAAGGCCACGTGACGAGGGAGGTAGAGGTTGGAGGGATGCATCTACAGACCAAAGAATGCCAAAGGTGGCCAGCAACCATGAGAAACTAGAAAGAGGCAGGGAAGGATTCTCCTCTGGAGGTTTCAGAGAAAGCTGGCTCCTTGATTTTTGACTTCTAGCCTCTAGAACTGTGAGAGAATACACATCTATTATTTTAAGTCACTCGGTCTGTAGTAATTTGTTACAGCAGCTCAAGGAAACCAATACACATAGGTCATGTTTTTAAAAAGTAGGTGTGGCTATGATCTGAAAATTGAGATGATAAAATAATGACATATTTCTATGTTAAAAAAAATGGTCCTTCTTTCAAAGACCAAGTGATAGGTCATTGAATTGAATGATCTGATCCATTGTATATATTCATGTTCTTGCATCTTGATATACAACAAAAATGGAATAAATGGAGAAAATGATAGCAACTATGACTTTAAAAAGGAGATAGAGGAAAGACATGGTTTGAGAAATAGGGAAGGGGAAAGGAGAGAGATTCAGAACTTGGGAAAGGAGAAGATGTAAATGGGAAACCAGATGTTTGGGAATGAGGTTGACTAAGAAAGCCCAGGAAGGTTGAGGGATAAATAGACAAGACTGAACAGAAGACATGTTTCAACTCCAGATAAGTAGAACCTGATCTGATTCCTTATGTAGCCCAACAGGGTGAACTATGATTTTCCTTTATTTTACTAGTGTTTATTTTGCTTGTTTTTCTATATTTTTAGATCACTTACTCATACCTTAAGGAGAGAGATACTATCCCATTATCAAGCCGCAATTCATGCTGACCCATCCAGCAAACCTGAAGGAGATAACCAGGGCAAACTGTTTATTCTAGGGAAGGAGGGCTCTGGTGCAAGGAGAGTGACAAAGGACTAGAACTTTTTCTAAGTAGAGAAGTCATTACCTGAAGAGTCTTATCACTTTTTGAAAGCTTCCCCTCTGGGTAAAGCAGATAACTTTGTTTAACTTTACTGGAATTATGTCTGTAGTTTTGTATTCCCTTGTTCCTTTACAGGATTCTAGGAAGGTATTTAGGAACTCACCCTTTGAACTATTTATCTCAAGTAACTATTTCTGGCAACTAATCTCTGATGGGTAGAAAAAGGAACTGTTTTGTGCTAAAAGGCCATTTGATCCAAAGCGTATTTGTGAATATTTTTATTTTTGAGTGTTCCTTAGAGGTTAGAAAGCAGACTAGGCAGGGAGAATCTTCTTTGTACAACTGGTCTCCAGTTTTCAGTGAGAAGGCCACAGGGAAATTCTAGGCCAACACCCGTTTCTCTAGACCCCAAAGGGCTTTGGCTTTCTGGGTTGTTTTTTTTTTTTTTTTTAGACCTATCTAACCATACTTTTAAATGCATTTCTTGCTTTTCTTTCTTTCTTTTTTTCGATTGTACATTATGCAACTTTTCTTCGTTGAAATTATCAAGCTCCTTCCGTCTCAGGGCCCCCCTGACCTTCTCTGACACGCTCCTGTTCCGATCTCCTCCTCACCCTTCGAGCATCGTTCCAGTCACTGTCCTCAACCCAGCTGTAACTCTCGTTGTGCAGCGAGCCATTTAAGATGCCATTTGTTAAGAGAATAAATACCCTTTCGTGTAATTGTATGTTGACTACATGTCTTCCACACAAGTGCGTAAGCCCACGACAGGAGAACTGCGGATCTCCTTTGGGGCACTATGTTCCAAGTCAGAATCATCGTAGGCAATCTAAAAGGCTGACGACAGCATGATCTCATCTTAGAGGGATGCCATACCACCCCTGCCCCGCCCACAAAAGTCTCTAGTTTAGGGGTGCTTTCTAGGGCCTTTACTTCCTTGGGTGCAGGGAGGATGCGTGGCTGCATCACAATGTGACCTGCAGGCTCCAGACTAGGGCCAGCAAACTTTTTCTGAAAAGGGCCAGAGAGTGAATATTTTTGGCTCTGCTGGCCTTTCAGTCTCTGTCACAACCTGCCTTTGCAGTATGACAGCAGCCATAGATAAACCCCCAAATGAAGAAGTGTGGTTGGGTTTTAATAAAGCTATTTACAGAAATAGGAGCCAGGACAGATCTGATCTGTAAGCCATAGGTTTCCAAAACCTGTTCTAGACAGTAATTTTTTTCCACTAAAGATTTTTTAAAAGCTGACAGAGACCACAGACAGCTACACCTGTTCTGGTCTATTCCTGTTCTCCAGTATTGCAACATCTCACAGCTACAAAGAAGATGGACATTCGTCTGCGGGGGAGGAGTGCTGCGATGACCCCATCACCTTTATTCACAATAACTTAACTATTGGTGTCAGAGAGTCACACAACTCCAAAATAATTCGGCACGTGTTGCTGCAAACCAGCCTTCGTAAGTTTTCATTAAATCTTGTTTAATGTTACTTTTCCTATTAGATCCTATGCTATTCATTGATTTCCTATAAAGATCATCTGTTGTTGCTTATTCCAAATGGTGGGTAGAATCTACAGGACTGATAGGAAATAATTTTTGACGGGTAAGGGATCAAGCACAGTCATTCAAAATCATTGACTTTCCCTATACATTATAGCCAGGGGGCTACTCTGAAAGAATTTTTCCGATTCCATTAACCATCTCTGTTTCCTGTGTGGTCAGCTCTGTGCATTGTGGATGTTTTGAGCCAACATCACTCCAGGGCTGACTCTTCTGACTAATACGAACATTGACCATTTGCACCCACCGCACGCCCACAACACACACATTATCCAGGGGAATTAATCGTTAACAATGAGTTCAACATTCTGCCTTTAACATTTTTATTCTGCCAACGAGGCCAGAGATAAATCTATTCTTTCAAGCAGGCTATTATTAATCTCTGGCTTTCAAAAATGGCAAGCAGCCCCTGAATTCAGCTGACAGCACATATTCACTTAAATACCAACCAGGAGAATTACCTATATTAGTTAAAATGTGGTTGTGATTATGTGTAAATCTTTCCAGAGCTATTGAGGGAGGTGGATTAGAATATGTGGGACCAATTAACTTGTTCTAAGTGTTATCTAAAGTTGAGGCATTGAGCAAATTTCCAAAATACATTCTGGTAGTTATTTCAGCTTCCTTTGGAGAAGAACATAATCTTGAAATCGATATTATTTAACTTATCTTGCTAAAGAAATAAATATCATATAGCAAACAGACTAACATTGTAATGTTATGCCAATAATGGGTACTAGACTTACTGTTTTGAAAGATTTTACTTATTTTTTTAGAGAGAGAGAGAGGAAGGAAGGAAGACAGAGAGGGAGAGAAACATCTATGTGAGAGAGAAACATCAATGGGTTGCCTCTCGTATGCACCAAGATGCGGTACCAAACCTACAACCCAGGGATGTGCCCTGACCAGGAATCAAACTGCGACCCTTCGCTTTGCAGGATGACACCCAACCAACTGAGCCACACCAGTCAGGGTGGGCACTAGACTTATTGGTGTGATCATTTCATAAGGTATATAAATGTCTAGTCACTATATTAGACACCTAAAACTAATATAGTAGTATATGTCAATTGTAACTTTAAAATAAAAAAATATGAAAAAGAAATAAATTTCAAAGTCCTCCAGTCTTTTGTGTGACCAGATTCAGAGATGTCCCCCCTTTTACTTACTTTATGTCTATATTAGGATTTTGATTGTCGTGGGCTCAATTATATGAAGTAAAGCACGGAACTAGGAAGCAGTTGTCAAGGAGCAGAACTTGAGAACAGATGCTGGAGGAACAAGTCTCTGGGCTTGTCCTCTACACTCCAATTTCACCACCCAGAGAAAATGCTTACCCAGTTCTGTCCCTTTTTAATCATACCAAGAACACGATCAGTATCCATCAAATTATGGGGCTGATGTAGAAGACTCCATCTTACACTGGAATTTTAAGCCTCTTAAATGAGAAAGGGGATATTAAACCAAAGGCATACAATCTCAATTTTTTTGAGTAACTGAGTATCTACAAAGCCTTCTTAGGAATCCCATACATTTTAAAATTCTTTTGATGGGTAGATGCTTTATAATATTTCTTGGTTGACTTGCAGAAATGGTCACTGCTTCATGGCTGTGACATCTGCTTTACCTCACGCCTGGCCCAGCAGCTCCCCTGAGTCTAACCTGCCTTCCACAGCATTATGGGAAAGTCACTGAAGAGTTCATGCTTCAGGGGAAACTTCAAAATTGATTTCATCGTTCTGATGTCTGCGACGTGCACCTGCAGTTTGTCACCAGGAGGCATATTTGGCCATTTCTAAGATGCAACAACTAAAAAATGCATTCATAAGTGGTAAGATTTGAGTTATGTGCAATTATTTCTGCCTTCCTGTGCTCCTATTGGATGGAAAGACTGTAAAGTGCTACAAAAGACTCATCTTGCTTATAATAAGGGGCTTAATAACAGCAAAAAGGGCTATGAAATGAGATTCTCCATCTGATGTTTTTCACAGGTTCACGTTTAATAGCTTGGTATGGCTTTATTAAATATCATTTTAGTCCCCTGAGCATCAACCTTCTGCATTTCACTGAGATTATAACACTAGTTTACAGGAACTTAACTAATGCCTTCTGGGGCTTTCCTCTTTGTTTACCTGTGTGCAAATAGAAAATGCAATACTGTCGAATAAAAATGGATTATACTAAGAAACTAGGTCAAAGGCAGTGCTTCCTAACTTTAGAACATTCAACTCTTATTCGTTAAAACTTTATTATTGTTATTGATTTGAATTTCCCTTTTTGGGGAGGAGGGAATAATCAGCTAAGACATTCTGTGCATCAGAGAAGGCTCAGCTGTGGACGTTGTGTGGCCCTTGCTCTTCCACATGACGCCACAGGTCCTCATGCTTTATGCGGTCTCGGCCCGCCTCTGCTCATCTCATGTGACCTTCTCAAAGCTTCCTCCGTGCACTCCATTTATCTCATAACTCCAAGAGTGTGGAGGGGCCGATTTCTGAAAATAATAAGCTTTTCTGCTTCTTTCCTCCTATTTATTCTTTAACATTCAGATTCAATGTCAATCTCTGCCTCTTCTAACCAAGTTAGGGATTGTTTCTTTGTGTATCATTATGGCCTACGTTTTCATTTTTCACAGCACCTACATGACCACATTTAAATTTTTTCCTGGCTTTCTCTACACCTGACTGACTTCCTTGAGGGAAGAGACTGTGTTGTTTTTATTCCCAGATACCGAGTAAGTAGATACACGATAAAAATTTATTATATAGATGGTTTATGGAGTTTACCACAGGCTGCTTAATTGCCAGGAAAGAATTGCCTACAAAAATTAATCTTTTTCTTGACTATGAAACCCTAGTGGGACACTTTTGTCCTAGAGAGATAATAACTATTTCTTATGGCATATATATGGGACCTTAGGCTCTGCCAGAAGAGTGTGTCATTTACATGAGGCTCAGATCAGTCCCAGTGGTTCTCACATTGGGATCTTATGCAGTAAATGATTAACTCAGCAGGTCTGGGCTGTTCACACTCTGCACATTCCAAAGAATGGTTTAGTCCTTTCCCTGTTCCTGGGTGGGGGTGGGTATGGGGATAACTTTGAAGCCTTTGGAACATCCTCCCTGATACGAGAGTCTCCGTTCAAGTGGGGAGACTTGGTCCACACCGGACAATTTATGCTAACATGGTGATTTATGGTGGGGTCCTTGGGCCACACAGAATCAGCTTGACCTTTGAAGGGGCTGGAGACTAACATCCAGCATACCTTTGTGATGGCCCACATCACGGCTCAGGTAAACTCTCCTGGTTGACAATGATCTGCGCATATTGTCACATGTCGTGGCAGAGAGAGATAAGTGTCATACACATGACATGCTGTAAGAAAAAAAAAATGGAAGCTTGTACCTGGTGTCTCCTGGAAACCACCCTATACATCTTTTTCCTTTTGCTATAATAAAATGTAACTGTGAGTATAATAGTTTTCCTAAGCTCTGTGAGTCCCCATAGCAAATCAAATCATTGAAACTCAGTGAGGTCTTCTGGACTCTCAAACACACAACCTGAAGGATTAAGAACAACATAGAGACATTTCTGGTTATCTTAGCTTAAGGTACCTTATTACTTTCACATGAGTAGGTCAAGGTTGTGAAATTGTACTGTATGGCTGCAATTTAACATTCACTTTCCCTAACTTTCTGTGGAATTTCCTGGACCTTTGATGACAACTTATGTGAGCTTGACAATGAACTCCATTTTTAGGATAAATGGTAAATCTTAAACTTATATTAAGTCAAACTAAAATCTGTTGTCTTCTTTGGGACAGACTAGACTAGAATCAAATTTGTTTCTGAGAGTTTATTACATTCCTCATGGCCTTAGAGGTCAAAATATTTTCTAAAATCTACTTTACTGTAGATAACTACTTATTTAGATTTTGTTTTTGGATGGGCTTATAATGTTTAAAGATATAATTTATTTTGAAGTAGTAAGACATGGAAGGAAGTCATGGACTACTAGGAGAAAAATATTTGTAGACTTTTGAAATTACATTGGTTTTAATATGAAAAAGATTGTTTCAGGATGTAAAATGTAATTTTCAAGGAAGCCACTAAGAAATAATCCAACTATAAAAAGTAAAGAAAACAAGGAAATCAGAATTGTATACTGATAATAGAAAAAAATTATCTATTTAAAAGAAAACATAGTAATGAAGGAGTAGGGAAAAATTTTTTTAAGTCAAATATGTAAAAAGTAAATAGCAACTTGGCTTCCTTCTCTGTCAGTAATGATAGTTAGAATGAGTGGATTAAACATTGGAATCAAAGGGCAGAGATCAGAAGAATATATAACAAGCATATTGTCTAACTGTACCTTGTATGCATGAGACAAAATTTAGTCTCAATAAGCAAATAGGTTCAAAGTCAAAAGATGATAAAAGATACACCATTCATAAAGGGCTCAAAAGAGACTGGCTTGACTATACTAACGAGAGACAAAAATACAATTTAAGACAAAGATTGTCATTAGAGTCAAAGAATTTTAAGAATGTTAAGTCAAAGAATCAAGATAAAGGATCAATCCATCTCAAAGATGTAACAAATATAAACTTATATGAAACTAACAAAGGAACTTTAAAATATATGAAGCCGAAGTGACAGAATTGAAGAGAAATATGTCAATTCCACCATATAGTTGAAGACTCAATACTCCACTTTTAAGAATGTGTAGGGCAACGAGGCAGAAGATTAATATGGAAACAGAGGCCACGATCAATACTAGCCAAACAAAGTTAGCAGATGTCTATAGAACACTGGACCCACTAGGAGCGGGGGCATGTTCTTCTGAATTGCACATGGACCACCATGTAGAATTTATCATACATTAGGTCATTAAACAAGCCTCAATACATTTAAAAATTATAGAAAACATACAAAGTACTTTTCTCGAGCATAAAGGAATAAAATAAAAATCAATATCAAGGAAATGTTAAAAATCAAATTTAGAAGTTAAAACCACTCTTTTAATATCCAATGGTCAAAGGAAAAAAAGTCACAAGGGAAATTGGAAAATGCTTTGAAATAAATAAAAACAAAACATACGAAAATGTGCAGAATACATCCATAAACAGTGCTTAAATGGAGGTTTATAGCTGTGAACTCCTATTTTGAAGAAGAAGATCTCAAATCAATAAAGATTACATCTTATGAAAATAAAAGAAAAGCATACTAAATCTAAAGCAAGCATAAGAAGGTAATAATAAAGACTTCAGTGAAAATAAATAAAATGAAGAATAAAAAGCAGTGGAGAAGATCGGTTAAGTCAAAAGTGTAAAATCCAGAATTCCTTTCCAGTTTCTGCAGGGAGGGAAACTGCTGGAGGAGCAAGGTCCTTCCTACAGTTTTGACGCCTTGACTATTACTACAGCTGTGTCATTTGCTTAGTGTATCACCATCCCCTTGAATTCCTCACGTTAATGATTCTATTTATTTATCACTTTATATTTGGGGATAACTGACAAATGAAATAGATACTTAAAGCATACGATATGATGATTTGATGCACTTACATTGTGAAAGAATCCTCCTCCACTGAATTAATTAACATATCTATCTTATTGCCCATATTTACCCTCCCCTCTTTTTTTGGTGAGAACATTTAAGTTTTACCCTTTTAGCAAATTTCAATGACCTCATTTATATGTTATCAGAGTTTATACAATCCATATAGTGACAATTTAATACTAACTCTATGAGATCAAGTACTTTGATTTGGGGGGGAAGTAAGGTGGGAAGATAAAATTTTGGAAAAGTTACCAGTGGCGGAGAAAATGCTGGTTTTCAAATGTGTCCTATATTTTCCTTTACTTCTTTGACTTCTTGTAATAGGATGGTTTCATTGTGGCAGGCAAAGAAATGTGAGTGGACATAAGTATGCTATTTCAGGGCCAAAATTTTAAAAGCCCATCCTCCCCTTGCAGCTCTACTACCTCTTCCCTGGTGCCCCGGAAGTTCTTTTTAAGATCTTTGGAACCTGATACTGAGCTACTGCTTGGCAGGTAAATGGCCTGACCCTCACTAGACTTTTCATTAGCAAGAAATAAACCTTTGCTGCACTAACATATTTTTATTATTACTGGAAACAATAATATGAGAACAAATGTGAGTAAATAAGGTAATAATTTAATCTACAAAAAGTAGAGCCTTACATAGTATAGACAGAATTTTGTAAAATGGATTTTTGCATTGACAAGGGAAGAGTACATTTAATAAACATTGCATCACTTGAGTTTTGTAAGACTTCAGAATATATATATGTATACATATATATGCATAAATATATATATGAATGTTTCTTAAATATTGGCCTACAACACAACTGAGGTCTTCTTTCCTCCGATCCCCACATGGAGTCCTCTGGTTATGTCACTGAATAGCAGACCTTTCCCTTATAAACTTGTTGGAAATCCAGTCTTTAGAAGATAGACGATCATTGATAATCAATCAATAAGCCCACAAATATGATAAAGACAAAGAGAAAAAGGAAAAGAGACAAGAACTAACATTCTTTCAGTTATCCATGCAAAAACCTGAGAGTCATCCTTGACCCCTTTCTGACCCTCACTTTCCATAACTCCTCTGAGAGTCCTGCCTGTTCTGCCTTCAAACCATAGACAAAATTTAACTACTTCCTGTCACCTGTATTGCCACCACTCTGGGCCAAGTGACCCTCATCTTTTACCAGGACTAATAAAAAGCTTTTAAACGAATCTACCTGTTTTTCTACTTGTCTTCCTTCTATTCATATTCTCAAAATGGCAGCCAGAGAGATCCTATTAGAAGGTAAGATAGAACATGTCCTTTTTCTGCTCAGTGTTTCTCAGGCATTTCATTTCCATCACAATAAAAGCCGAAGCCTTGACAAGGTACTAAAAGGCTATACAAGATATTTCTGACCCTCATTTCCCAATACTTCCACCCTCACTCACTCTGAGGGAGTCAAGGCTGCCTTAGTGTTCCAGGACTATGTCAGGCCTGTTTTTGCCTTACTGTGTTTGTACTTGCTTTTTCTTCCCCCTAGAATATTTGTCTGCAAGTACCCACATGGCTCACTCTCTCACTACTGCAGCGTGACTTCATCATGAGATTGTCCTGACTGTTCAGGCCATCCTATCATTCCCAATACAACCTTCCTACCTCTTTTCTCAACACTATTTTTCTCCTTCCTTTTCACTGTCTTCTTTCTTTTTTACTATCTAATGCACTATATATTTCACTCATTCATCTTCTTTAGTCTCAGTTTCTCCCATGGAAAGTATTCTCCATGGGGCAAGGATTTTCGTCTGTGTTTCGGACAGTGCTGGGAACATAACAGTGTCCAATACACGTTGGTACTCTTAGTGACAAGGGCAGAGTTGGACTGTTCACACATATTCTCTACTTAATTTTCATAATGATCCTATTATGTAGATAACTTTAGTCTCCTTTATTTTCAAGATGAAGACATTAAAACTGAGAGACACTAAAGTGTGTAATTCTAGGTCCTTTTTACTTCAAAGCCATTGTTCTTTATTATTACTCAATAGCTTTTACTCAGAAAAATAAGTGTTGTGTGATGACAAGTCCTTAGGTCTTTATTAGCTTTTTTAAAAATCATTTTTTAAAAAATTGTTATTCTATTACAGTTGTCCCAGGTTTTTCCCCCTTTGCCCTCCTCCACCCCTCCCACCCCCACCCCCTGCAGTCAATCCCCACCCTGCTGTCCGTGTCCATGGATCATTCATACGTGTTCTTTAACTAGCCCTTTCCCCTTCTCTCCACCTTTATCCCTCTCCTCTCTCCCCTCTGGCCACTGTCTGTTCCATGTTTCCATTCCTGCAGTTCTATTTTGTTCATTAGTTTATTTCATTCATTAGATTCCTTTTATAAGTGAGATCATATGGTATTTGTCTTTCACTGACTGGCTTATTTTACTTAGCAAAATATTCTCCAGTTCCATCCACACTGTCACAAATGGTAGGAGTTCCTTCTTTCTGCTGCGTAGTATTCCATCATGTAAATGTACTCTGTTCGATCTTGCTTTCGCTCTCTGACTTTTCATGTGAACACTGTGAGATGGCCCGCTGTGAAGCCTGGCTCACCACACTGTTACCATCTCCTCAGAGCTCACTAGCTGGGGCACAGCTGTCAGCCTTTTGTGAACTTCGGAGTCTCTCAGTGAAATAAAAGGCCAATGACGCGGCGTACCTTGTAAAAGCTGCCACAGTGGAAAAGAACATGCAACGATGTTCACATGATGAAGCCTAATGTCACCAGATGCATGCAATTTTGAACTTCTCACCTATATTTTTATATATGATACAGCTCTGAGGGTTGGGTTAACAACTCTGAGACAATGATGGGAAAACACAATCATTTTGTTCAGTTCAAGTGGTTGAAATGAAAACAAGACTCTCTATAAAAGCGAGTATCAGTGGTGAGTAGTTTCTGAAATACTGCCTATTAATCTAATCAAAAGAGAACATTCAAAATGAATATAGTCCAGGATAATGTAATATTAAGAATAAGTCAAATGCTTAGACTTTTCAGGTAAAAATTTTATGATACCTGAATACTAAAGGCAGAAAAGTCAAGGGCAGAAAAGATGAAGTTGGAATAAAAAGTGAAAGCCAGTGGAATTGTTAAAAGTTGGGTCATTAGGGAGAAAAGTGACAGTGGAGAGAGCAGGGCAGTAATTAAACAGGAAGCTGTGTGTGAGCAAGAGCACTCGAACACTGATGGTGGAACGGAGAGAGGAAAGATGAAAGGGGCTTTTAATCCTTAGCTCATTGAATTTAGACTGGTTACATTTCTTACAATGAACAATAAACAATAATAATAATAATAAGATAATAATGCCATGAAAAGAATATTTGTTGAACAAAGTCATCAAAACATATGTGTAAATATGTGTGCTTTGATATATGTGTATATCACATGTTTGTATATGTCTTTTACACACAGACATTTCCCAAACAGTTTATTTCCATGATTCCATATGTCAGAGAAGATTTACTGGAGGTTTTTGACCTCTGAAGGTGCTAGGGTAACACTGAACGCTGAATGCTTTTACAGATAAAAGCTGGAAAACCCTTATGGTTCATGACTTACTTGTACTCAGCACATTTATTTCTCACTCATGTAATAGAGATAAGGAGAGGCTCGGAGCTAGCCTTTCTCCTTCAGGCAGAAATCCAAGGATCTCTGTAATACTGGGATCATCTCTCCTGGGAGGGTGAATGAGATGAACACACAAGCAGCAGGGGATCATGCCTGGGGAGGTCTTCATGGGCCAGACTAGGAAATGCACATTTCTCTTTAGCTCACAGTCTATTAGCTAGATCTCCATTACATGGCTACACTCACCTTTCCAGCCAGGTGCTCAGGAAGAAGAAGAATATGGCTTTGAGAACAGATAGCAACATTCCCCATCAGAATAACACATGTATGTTGAGCTTCTATTATGGGCAAGGTAGTGTTCTAGATACTGGTACTTATACATTTAAATATTGTGTTTTTAAAAGATCCAAAAAAAAAGAATTGTTTGATTTTTTATAATAATAAACCATTTCATTTGGATTATAAAAATATATAACAGAGGACACATGGACAGAAACAAGGGGGAGGGTGGAGGCAGGGGAGGGAGGTGGGTTTGGAGGGGGTGGGGGGAAGGGAGGGGAGAGGATGCAGATAACTGTAATTGAATAACAATAAAGTAATTAAAGAATTTTTAAAAATATATATAACAGTATATATTTGGGTTTCTGTCATATGTCTTATTAACACATACTTTTTAAGTTACATTAAATGACAGAAAACTTAGAATTTTAGTTTCAGAATAGTTTAAATTTAGAAATCTATTTGCTATAGATTATTTGGGGCATTAATGGAGCCCTGTAATTGAAATGCTGAAAATGTAAATTAATTGGATTATAAATGAGACAGGTATAACAAGTAAATGAGGTCCTGGGGGTCTGTTTTCATCAAGCTACTGAGTTGCAGGAAAAAATGAGAATGTTTACAGAAGTTAATGGAATAATTTATATGGGATTTATCAATCTTATTAAAATTATATTTAAAATATAAAGCTATACTGCACACTTTAAATTGTAAAATGGACTTTGTCAGACTTCACAATGTTTAGAGTTAAAAAAGAGCCATTTTGCATTATTGTACAAGGGTAACAGTCTTTTTAAAACAGGAATTTATTTACAATTTTCTCTTCCAACTTATTTTCTAGTCTTTTATACAAAAGAGTCACCTGTCTTCAAGGTTAGTCCATTTCAGTCACAGAGGAGAAAGAAGCCAAGGACAGAATATAAAAGACATCTGGGCCATAATGCAGATTTCTCCAATACCATCACTTAGAAAGGGATTCTCTCCAGGCAGAGACTATTTTAAATGTTAACATTTATAAACTCCTTACTTCCTTCTCTTCTCTCTCTTTCTTTCTTTTGTGTTCCTTTTTCATTTTTATCAAGTCTTCAGTTTGCTTCTTCCGCTGGATTCTTAACTTCCTGGTTGAACTGATGGGAGAGAAAGCCGCGGTCTCACATGGGTGGGAAATCTCTGCCGCAGGGAGTGAGGGTGCACCTTCGTTCCTCCTTATTGGGAGCAGGTGTTTCTAACCACCCAAGAGGAGTTAAGCTTAAACCACTTTACAAAGCATACCAGATTAATCACTTTAATATCCCTCTAGTTAATTTTATGCCTAGAAGTTCAACTAGGAAAGCTTCAGACATAAATAGCACTCATCTCTACTCACCAAACTACTGTTTTGTTTTGTTTTTTTTTCAAGCATCTTTTGGGACTTCAGTGGATAAATAGTTTTTGTTTTAACGTATATTAAATATTCAAACTCATTCTAAATGTTCTTAAATAAAAATAAAATGTCATCTAAAAGTTAACCATAGGAGGAGTAACTATATTAATTATTATCAATTTAAATGAATAAATATTTCACAGGAGATATGTAGTAGAGGTTTTCAACCTTGGCATTATTGACATTTTGAACCAAATAATTCTTTGTTGGGGGTGGTGCTGTTCTTATACTGTAAGATATTTAGCAGGCTTCATGCTTCTACCTGTCAGGGGCCACTCTGATAGGACAAGCTAAAATGTCTTCAGATATTGTCAAATGTCCCCTGGGGAGAAGCAAAGTGCTCCAGTTAAGAACCACTGGGCATTATAGTTAACTTTTAATATTAATCACAAATAGGGCAAATATTCACATGTATGTTCTTAACTCTTGAGGAAATATGCATTTCTCCTTGGAGTGATTCACCATCTAGAGAGAAAAATTGTTTATATGTTAATACAGCTGTTAATCAATATAAGGCTTTAAGCAAGTCTATACTGAATGAGACTGTGGGCTAACTTATCAGTTTTAGCTTTTATAATGAAGGAGAAACTAATATGTTTTTAGTGTGATTGAACCAATTTAAGTGATAAAGTGTCAACAAATTAGCATGAAACAGCAAATTGGGTCAATGGTTTCCTGGTGGTTTGCTTTTTGAAAAGGGTCGGGGAAGAGGAGGGGAAAATACAGTGAATATACAAGTAACAGAGTTACACCTGAATATCAAAGCACCTAAGATTATTCGTTAGATATCTCAATTCTGTTTTTAATTCACTGTTTAGAAATGAACAATTATCTGATGAATTTCAAGCAAGCAAAAATTCTTTAGGATAAATTTTGTCTAAAAAAGGCATTACACAATCTTTATAGATTTCAGGTTTAAGTGTGTGATGTTTTTCAGAAATACATTGTGAAACTCTTACAGTTTGTGTTCTGACTAGCCGAGAGTCCACTTCGGAAACTTTTAGTTGTGAATTAACACCTTAGAAATGTAAGGCTATTCAAAATAATTACTCTGTCTTGGTAGTCAGACGGTAATTCTCCTAGAGGTATTCACACTGGGACCGGCAATTGAGAAGCACTTAACTGGAAGATTGAAAAGAGAAGTCTAAAATCTATATTTCTAATTCTCAGCAGATTTGACTTCTCCCCTTCCTTACCTATTCAGCTCAGTAATTACTCGAATAGGGGGTATTTCAATAGGCTAAATCTTCAAGTTATAGCTGCGGTGTTAAGTTATCTTGGTGTTTGTAATAAATACACAATCGGGTAGCCAATTTTTCTAATATGAATCTAATTCAATTGTATAGGCACTTTCGGGTGCCTCAAGTGTCTCCTAAGCCCTGGTGAAAGATGCGAAGCAAATGCATCTTATTTATCTTTGTATACTCTACAGATTTTACTATGGGACCCATATATTGAGAGACTCTCATTCCACACTTTTTAATATGCATTTATGGCCAAAGTATAGAGAATTGGAACAAAAAAATTTAACTACATTTGTCAGAATTATGCTACAATATGAAAGAAATTAAATTACCATCAAAGTACAAATTTTGTGTAGAATAAAAGCACATAATTTTCCTGGAAATAAATGGCACAAAGTACATCTCAAATGCCACCTTTTCCAAGAAGTATTTCCTGACTCTAAAATTGGTGCCTTTTCTGTCTCATCCTAATAACCATCATGACCATTGCGCCTTTATGATTACAGACTTAAAAAATTATTATGCCTTATACTATAAAATTCATGTGCTTATCTTATATTGCTTTACCAATAATCTGCTTTTTCAAGAAATACTTCAAAGTTTCATTTCAGAGTTACTTTGCCGTTCATAGTCATATGGATCATTCTAGTTACTATAGCTAGGTTTAAAAAAATCTACTTAGAACTGGGCTTTTATACACACACACAAACACACACATACACATTTATTATACTCATCAATGTGGAGTTCGGGTGGGGCTCCAGGACTCAAGGAAGTAGCCCATTCTTTTTCTGCTATGTGTTAGCAGGGGCAGCTGGGAGTCTGGGTTTGGGAACTATCTGAAGTTTGTTCATTCACATATCTGGGGGGTGGTTCTGGCTGTTCACTGAGACTTTAACTGAAATTGTTGGCCCGAATATCTATCATTGGCTCCTCCATATGGTCTGTGCTTCCTAACAGCATGGTGGCTGGGTTCCCATGGTGACTAATTGCTTTTAATGATATGTAAAGGATTGCAGGCAGACTCAGATACAGTCACTAATTTGGCTAAAATAACGAAATAAAATATGGTAAAAATAACTATGACTTACTAAACTAGAAAAGTTTAACAGTGCTTACCCCTAAACTCATTAAACCTGTAGTTCCTACCTCCAGTAAGACAACTGAGGCATAGTATAATTTTTGCTGTGTATCAGTCCCATTAGATGATGAACATTTTGAAAGCAGGGGACGATTATCTGGTTTATTAAAGTAGTGTCTCTATAAATGTTGAATGAAGGGATCAATTAATCAAAATAGAATTTGATTAAGTATATTTTATGTTTTGGGTAAACAGAAAGTAAATTATGATAAACCAAGTTTCATAATATCCTTAAGACCTTGATGTTAAAACATGGATAAAAACATCTTTTATTGTCTGCTACTTTTACCTCTCTTCCATTATTCCAGCCATTCAAATCTCTATCAAGGCAGAATATTAAATACTATAAAGTTTATCATCTGATATTGAAGTATAAGGATAAGAAATTTTTTTTACTGAACTATAAGAGAAAAGTCAAAAGAGGAAAAAATATAATGAGAATGTAAGTATCCAAGAAATATTGTCTGTCTGTTATGATTTATGTAATAAAATTAAAAAGTCGAAAGCCAATTTTGAAGCACTTCAAAGTAATATCAGGAAAATTAATTTGAAGGATATATTTAATGTTTGAGTCAGAATCTGTCAAGCTTGTCATGAATTTTAAATAAGTTAAAAAAAAGTATTCTGATGCATATTGTATGGATGTTGGAGTTTCAAATACCACAGACCTACCTAAGAAATGAAGTCAATTACCTGACAGTAATAAAGTATTTCAGTTGGAATCATGATAAATGTCAAAGGAAATATTTTTTATGTGTTTAAATAAGAGACTTACTGTTTGTAAAACCTGGTTATGCCAGATAACTTCTAGAATAAAATTTCTGATTTTAACTCTATCTAGTTTTCCAAACTTTTTACTACCACGCACAGCATACATATACACATGAGTCCGCATCTCTTAAGTGTAGAGCTCACTAAAGTTTCACACAGAACACCCTGGCACGACCTATACCTAGGTCCAAAAACAGAACGCTGTCAATGTAGCAAAAACCTTCATTATGACCTCTTCTTTTCTCAACTTGCCTCCCAAGGTTATTACTATTCTGACTCCTGACAGCATAGATTAGTATTGCTTAATTTGCATTTTATGTGAGTGGAATAAAAAGACAGTAAGCAAATTGTTTGTGACTAGCTTCTTTCACTCAAAGTTATATTTGCAGGAATAATCCAGATTGTTGCTGATAGTTGTATGTTGTTAATTTTATCGCTGCATAGTATTCCATTTCAATAACTATTCTGCAATTTGTTTAGCCACTCTACTCTTAATGATCATTTGGGTAGTTTCACTTAGTGTTATAAATAAGGCTGCTATAAATGTGCAAATACATGTCTTCTAATGACTATATTCTAATACCAACTGTGTTATTTTTGTCTACACTTGTAAATTATCATGTAAAAACACACAATTGACATTAACTATATGCATTATTCATGTATAAATATGAAATACTTTTCTCTAAACTTCAATTTTTTAAAGCAAGACATTTATAATTAAGTAAATATTGACTATTTAAAGCAAATCCAGTATAGGTCAGATATAGAACTAGAGGCTTTATCTACTTATAACAGATAAATATTCTTAAAATGAATATTACTACACTATTTTACAGGTGAGGAAATTGAAAATATTGGAGGCTACGTAACAAATTAAAAATTATCTAGCCAATGTTATAAAGAATTTATCACTATGAAATTACACAAATGAATTATGTTCTAACATAAACCTGGTTTGCAAAGTGAAGAGGAAAACCAAGAAAGAGGAGAAGAAGGAAAAGGAATTACAGAGGTGTGCCCAAATGAAACTTAGCATACCAGTCTGATCTCAAAGCCTGGCTAGTTTAATTTAGATTTCCCCAAAAGCAGACCCTGAGATGAGCACTCAATTCAGCAAGTTTTCACGGCAGAGGAGGAGACGTCTGGGAAACAGGGTAAATTATAGGGCTCAGAGAGGTTTTCTTTCAGGACCAAGGGAACTGGGGTATTTCTTCATGAACTCTCAGTCAGTGGTTGAGGACTGATCCTAGAAGTGTTATTTTTCTGTCCCTTCCTTCTGTGTACCTGGGCAGGGATAGTTTCCACATAAGCCCTTAGACAAAGAGGTACTAATGATTGCAGTTGGATTAGCATTCACTGATAAAACTTATAAGTTTATAGGTGGGACACCAAGAAGTGCATCTGGAACAGTTTACCTGCCCTGGCCAGATCTTCCTGTGCCCCATGGGAAATTCACTCAAAATCTCAATGTTATCAGTGTGCTTTAGTGTGGTGACCACAGTTTCATTAAAAAAAATATGATGGAAGGATAAGTGGGACAAAGTGACCCCATACCATGACCCCTCAACCATTTTCTCTATTTCTTTTACTCCCAGCCAGCCTTTTCACTGATAGGGGTTCCTTACTCAGTAGGTAAACATATACCTTCACCCCCCAGGAATCTGTGTCCTGGATAACACACCTATGTGTTATAATAAATAACTCAGCACGAAGGCACCAGCAGATGGCCCAGAGAACACCGTGAGCTCTAGGCATCGCTCTCTTTTCCCCCATCACACAGCAGCAGTCCTGTCTCCTCATGATATCAGATGCGACTATACCAGCCAGCGCAGTAATATTTTGCTTGTTTTGCTCTCTGCCCTTTAGTCAGTAGAAGCCCAACATGATCAGGTAGCAGTCCTGCAAATAGGTATTCTGGAATCTTTACCATGTTTACTATTATAAGAATCCCCGTCCTGGGAGCCAGGACCTCTGGTTCAGCAGGGCTTAAAGTTATAGGCACCGTAAGTACAAAATCCTATTATGAGCAGCTGGATGTGTGGTAAGAAGAATCATAGTTTCTATCCTCTGTCTCATAAATTTATTTATTCTATCAGATCCATCACACCATGTAATGTCCTTTGGTTCAACTGTATCCCACAGTTCGGAGGACAGTGGCCAGCCATGCGTGGCTAGCATCATCCCGAGCTGGTGTGTCAGCTCTGCACTTAAGGGGCTGTATCAACATTCTATCAGGTTGACAGCTTCTAAGTGATGAGGAATATTTGAGACTAGAGAATCCCATGCTCTTATGTGCATGGTTCACCTCATTTTCTATACAATGGGTTCTTTGAGGCGAGGTTATGTTCTGTGGGATCCACTGACAATAAATCACTCACTCTGTGAGCCCTGACCAGGAAAGTGTTAACATTCTCCTCAGCTTGAGGGCAGTTCTGATGGGTTTCTTCCTGACTATAGGTCCCTGACCTCCCTTTTCTTAGAGCATTTACTTTAGAAAACCTGTAATTTTAAAATCTTTCTCTGCGTCTTTGAGATGTAAATCTTCTCTAGACCCTTGCCAGTGTTACAACCCAGGGCTGTCTTTCTGAAGGTCCTGGGAACCATTCCTCTGAAATACAATCGGGGAAATGGTGTTTTTTTTATCCTAGTGTCTATGGGAGGGTAGAAGTCTAACTCCATCATGCTAAATACCAATTAGCAGACACAGGTGACCTGATCACACAGACCAACCTCCTCCAAGATCCTCCAATGTTTTTCCTCTAGCTCATCCCAGCATTTAAGAACTCTCTTGCCTTTTGTTTGAGTGGAGTTGATTTCTATCTTTCCCACTTACTGCGATAGTCTTGAATTAAGCCTTCCTGACCTGTTTTAATTTGTGACATCTTTTGAGTGAGGTGGTCTAAGGCATTGCAAAGAGGGAAAACAAACCTAAATCTGGAAAATGTAAGAGTCCCAGTAAGGATAAACTATTGTTCTTCCACCATGGAAAAGGGCTAATGTGCTTAGCTAGACAAAAAGCTTGTGGTTGGTTTCTTTCAAAGACGATATGTGTACTAATCAGGACCCAGCAGGACACAGAAATCTCTCCAGTTATTTATACAAGGAAAATTTAAAGTAAAGTAATAGTAACTACAAAAAAGGGTAAAAGAGGACTTGCTACCACCCAGGGGGCTGAGAGGGAGTGAGCAAGAAAAGAGGAAGGAACTTAGGAGAAACGCTATCTCCCAGGCTAAGATTCAGACCTCATTGGACAAAGTGCGATTGCCATACAACTTTGCTGAGGATCGGTAGAGAGAAATTTATTAGAGGGTATGGACTTGAACTGTTAGGTAGGAAAAGCTCGTAGGGTAGTTAAGAAACTCCCAGAGAGTGTTTGTCACCAGGCCTCTGCCACACTGATTTCCTGGCAGCCATATAATCGGAAAATAAATGTATACCAGTAACAATGAGACCGCCCCCCTTCCTCTCACTATAACCTTGCACGGACTTTCCAGCCCCCCCCCCCCATTTATAAAGCTTAGCATTGCATAAGCTAGCAGAACAGAAATACTAATTGGGTTAATTTCCAGTATTGCAGAGCAAGGCAAAGACTGGTGAACAGGAGCTTAGAGACAATAAATTGATAACCATTATGATACCAAGGGTCAGCATCAGTCTAGGCTGCTGGTAGGTCATACATTCAGTAGCAGCAGTGGCTAGATTAGTTTTAATGAGGAAGGGGCCCATAGTGAAAGAACGACACAAGCCTCTTCTCTCCCACCCCGGAACTTCATCCACGGGATTATAATGCAAGCATCGGGGTGACTGAGTCTGAGGGTGCTTAACCACCACCGTATGAGATTTTTATCTGCTTAGTCATCAATACTCTCTGTGATGGATGTTCTTCATGGACACTGTCATGAGAGACAAAGATCCTCACATTTTGTTCACTTTCTCATAGAATAGTCTTCATGCTATTCCTCAAATTTCTCTCTCAATCTTATTCTTTTTGGGTTCCTGACCCACAAACTAGGCTGTTCACCTCTGGCCAGGAATTTATTAATCCCATAGAACAGGCATCTTCTACATCAAACTGGTGACCTAGAGCATTCTTATAAGTCAAAATTGGTTTTTTCCCCAACTGAGTGCACTTTTAAAAATTATTCTTTATAATCAGATAAAAATACTTTCTATTATAATCTTCAAAATTATATTTATAATCATTTTTATTGAAGTTTAAATATCATTGAGATTATGTCATTGTATTTGGAGAAGACTTGAAATTGTTGACAGGATACTGAACATTCATATGAAAAACTAAAAATTAAGGTCATGTTTTGAATATTTGACAATTATTAAACAGAGCTCACAGTTCCCAGCTAAGAGACAAATAAAAGCTAGACTTAATTCTGACTTTGACAATTTATACATTATTAATTTATTCTCAAATAAAAATATCTTATGCTTAACCTGAATAATCTATCCTAACACTCAAAGATTTTATATGAAAATGATAGCTGTGTTACCCATTAACATGAAACCCCCAACAAATTTACTAAAATATACCTGAGACATAGGAAAATCCTTACATATAAGTAATAAATTATTATATGAGGATATTCAATTTTTTCAGAGTTTTTAAATTAATTTATTGTTCTTCAATTACAGTTGTCTGCATTTAATTGCCAGCATTCCCCGTACTCCAGCCATCCCCACCTCCCTCCCTTGCTTCCACCCACTCACTTGGTTTTGTCCATGTGTCCTTTATAGTTGTTCTTGCAAATCCTTTCCCCCACTACCCCCTCTCACCTCCCCTCTGGTTACTGTCAGATTGTTCTTAATTTCAATGAATGTTTTAAAATCATATCACAATCACTAAACAACTGAAGTATGAATTTATATAAAAACTTGATCAGTCAAAATTCATAATGTAATTTCTAAAATAACCATAAAAGTAAGGACAATAAATAGCCATCAGGCAAAGAAAGGAAAAAATAAGGTAATGAAATTTAATTAATGTAACGGAAGGCAAGAAAAGAAAGAAAAATTTAGCTCAGGGCAAGGTAGCGAATTATAAAAGGTAGATTTAAGCCCAATACAATAGTAGTTGCACCATATGCAAATGGCTAATCAATAAAAGAGAAGAGGGGCTTAAATTCAACTAAAATCCTACTATATTATGCATATAAGAGACACAGAGGAAATAGGAGGACAAAGAAAAGTTTCACAAGAAGTTAATATGTACCACTAACCAAAAGAAAACTGGTTTAACTATATTAATATACTGATATCAGGTGAAGCAGACACTTTTTCATCTCATTTTTTAAAATGGTTGACTTAAGAAAGGTATAGAAATTATTGAGGTAAATTTATTTAAATTATTGAGCATGTTGTCTTCTGTTGATGGTTTTCAAAGAGATAATTAGGTAGAAAGTTCCTTTATAAATCCAGGGTATGCCATCATCAATATAGTATGATGATATCAATTTCCTCACTAAGGTAAATCTAATAATTGAAGACAAGACATTATTATTACAATTCAATATTCTTAGCACAAACTCTGCCATAGAAGTTCCTAGCTCTAGAGAGGCCTCTTTTAGCCAGGGCATCTCATGAAAACAAGACTTGGCAAGGAAACTGGTTGGATTATCCTGAGTGACTAATAAACCACGTGTTGTAAATTGATGGCCTGAAGGTGAGAGAGGAAAGTTCCCAAACGAAATAAAATAGCACTTTCATTCTAAAAAATTAATAATGAGGGATATTTTATAATAATAAAAGGTTAAATTCATTAGGGCGTTATATTCCCAAATTTATACAGACCTGTTAAGAGAGTCTCAAAATAAATTAAAGAAAAAAGATAGAAATACAAGGAGGAATTCACAATAATCAAGTAAAGGACTTAATGTGCCTCCTTCAATAACTGACCTAACAACTAAAACAAATCACAAGATTAAAAAACATTAAAATATGGAAAACAATATTATAAACTTGACCTAATAGAAATATATTTAACATCATTGAAAACACTTGTATATAAGGCACTCCTTTCAAGTATACAAGAATATTTACCAAAGTGGACCATACTCTGGATAAATCAATCTTCAAAACATTAAAATCAGAGAGGGTAGATCTTCTGACTTCAATTAAATTAAGCTAGAAATTGATAACAAAGAAATAATGAAAATTTTCCATATCTTTGAAGAATTGGAAATAGACCTAAAAATAATCTGTAGGTCAAAAAAAGTCGTATGGATATTAGACAATAAACTAAATAATTGTGAAGATAACCTTCTTGTTGAAAAAGGTTAGGTCTCTCTTATACTGTACATTAAAGTCTGATCATCAAGTATACAGTGTTTGGCAGATAGTTGATTCTCAGTAAATACATTAAGTAAACCAGTCCTAGAGTAACTGCATGTGATTTCTTTGATGAAAGCACCTATTGGGTATGAGAGATTTCAATCAGTGCAGAAAGTCAGTCGGTACAGATAAAATTCTTCAAAAGATAATGTAAATTGAGCTGAGAAATCAGATTATCTATCCTATTTTGCGGCAGAAGGAAGTGGAAAAAAGGTAGGAAGAGGAAATAGAAGTGGAAGAATGGTGGGGTGGGGAGTTGGAAAAACAAATATGTCTTTCCTAATTGAAACAGAGCCTTATCCGCACTGTTCACTGTGTTTAAAAAGTGTTGCCAAACACAGTTAGTGTGGGAGAAGAATAGGTTAGCCTAATTCACCTAGGTACAACTTTATTAATGAACCAACTTGTTACTTATTAGAATACGAAATGTTTCTTTTGTCTTAAATTTATGTGTGCTGATCCAAAAGTTCTTGTGAATCACAAAATGACTATTACTAATTATAGATCATTTCAGAAACCATAGCTTCTTATTTCAGTAAAGAAATTCTTTTAAACATTATAAATTGAAGAGTCAATTGTCATTATTGGCCTAAATCAATCATATTAGGATGAAGGTTTACAACATTTTAATGAAACATTAATAATCCTTGACTGTGTAAAAGTGGGGCTTGGAGATAAAAGACAATATCCTTTCCATTTCACTTGTAAACCTGCTTTGCAAGATTTCAATTAGATCCTCTTTTTACCTCTGAGAGAATCTAATGGATGTATCCCATTAATTATGGTTCCTAGAGACAGGCTTGGGGAAGCCAAAATCGTAAAATTACAATCACTGCAATTTTGCGGGCTTTACTTTCCTCTCATTCCATGTGCTTGCAGAGTTGCAATGTGACTTTACAAGGAAGGGCTTCAGAGGAAATGGAATGTAAGACAAGCGCCAGAGGCTGTAGAGAAGGAGAAAGGAAAGAGGTGAGGCCATAGGACATTTTCCGTTTAACCAAACATATGATTTAAATGTGGCTTATGATTTGTAAAATGCAACATTCTTTAACTTACTGAATACCATTTAATGCATATTTATGATTTAATTAACTGTTCACATATGTGCATATGTGCTTCTACACATACATGCCTACACAAAATGGGAAAGAGCTATCAATGAATATATATATAAAGTATTATTTGTATGTATTATCCACATGTACATTTGCAAATGTATGTGTGTGTACAGCATGCAGACATAGTGACAAAGGAATGGGGACTTTTTCCTATCAGCACACAAAACTGTCCTAAATCACAATGCAGCTATCTGAAAATAGAGTGGAGTCTTGGCTGGTGTGGCTCAGTGGATTGAGTGCCAGCCTGCAAACCAAAGGGTTGTTGTTTGATTCCCAGTCGAGGGCACATGACTGGGTTGCAGCCCAGGTCCCCAGTTGGGGGTGCATGAGAGGCAACCACACATTGATGATACCCTCTCTTTCTCCCTCCCTTCCCTGCTCTATAAAAATAAATAAAGAAAGAAACTCTTGAAAATAGAGTGGATTGGCATTATCATTAGTAATTTCCTTTCCTACTTTTTAAACCAAAAATGAATTAAATGGCTCCCCTGAAAAATATATCAGGCCAATAATATATATCTTGACTAAGGTAATCACCAGTGTAAACTTTTACATTATTTTAAAAGCTATAGTTTGTAGAAGAAAAAGGCCAGAGATAGAACCCTAGTACACTGTTGGTGGGAATGCAGACTGGCAAAACCATTGTGGAAAACAGTATGGAATTTCCTCAGAAAACTAAAAATGGAACTGCATTTTGATCTGGCAATTCCACTGCTAGTACTATATCCTAAGAACACTGAAACACCAACCCAAAAGAACCCATGCACTCTGAAGTTTATAGCAGCACAATTTACAATAGCCAAGTGCTGGAAGCAATCCAAGTGCCCATTAGTAAATGAATGGATCAAAAAACCATGGTATATTTATACAATGGAATCCTATGCAGCAGAAAGAAAGAAGGAGCCCTATCCTTTGCAACAGCATGGATGGAACTGGAGAGCATTATGCTAAGTGAAATAAGCCAGGTGGTGAAAGACAAATACCATATGATCTCACCATTAACAGGAACCTAATCAACAAAACAAACAAGCAAGCAAAGTATAGCCGAAGACATTGAAGTTGAAAATAGACTGACAGTGATCAGAGAGGAGAGAGGAGGGGATAATGGGGGGGGGGGGAAGGGGGAAGGGCTTACAGGAACAATTATAAAGGACATATGGACATAACAAGGGTGGGCTGGAAACAGGGAAGGGAGGTGTGGACGGCTGGGGTGGTGGGGAGGGGTGGGGGGAAAAGGCAGAAAACTGTACTGGAACAACAATAAAAAAATTTAAAAAAGATCTTATCTCTCTTTACATGGGGAGTATTTTGAAGAGATCTGCCACAACATTTTCTAAATTTAAAAAATAAAATTTTCTAGAAATTCTTGTATGGCAAAATATTATCTAAAGACAGGATTAATTTTTACAACGGGATTTATTAAGTGATCTAGTTCTACTTAAGTTACTAAGGTCATATATCTAAAGCATTTGCATGCACAGGTAACAGATTCTGGGTTGTTCAAAGGGTAGATTTTATTTTTGGTAAAATAAATTTTTTAAAAAGTAATGGGCAATTAAAAGTCATAAAATATAGGAGACAGATTAAGTAGTATTAAATTAAATTTAATAATGCAAGGCAATGCTTTCTTAAATGCCAAACTCATACTTATGTCCTGAATAAATTAAGAAATATGTGGATGAAATAGTAGGCTAATTAAAGTTAGTGCATTTTCTGTACTGGCAAACCAGACAGCTGGTTGGGCTAATATATCAGAGGTTGGCAGTTATTTCAGCCAAAATAGTCAAAGCAGATGGGCCTCTAGACATGCCCTCAAAAGACTTTAGATTTGACAGTCTTGTACTGGGCCACAGAACAGTTTTTCGAAATATTAGTATCATATGATCTCACCATTAACTAATGGTGAGTTAAATATTCATTGTCTAACTTTCTAACTATGCGAATCTGGCAAGTTACCAAATTCCTTTTCATCTCATTGTCCTCATATATGAAATAAGGATAAAAATAACATCTCTCTCTTAGAATTTTTCAAAGATTAAATTAATCAATATGCAACATAAAAATTATTCTGACACATAGTAAGCTTTCAATAAATAGAAGTTAGTGCATTTTTAAAAAATCGCCTCTGCTTTGATGTTCATGGTATAACCCACGCTAAAGACGTTTTTAGATTCAGAGCACAATTTAAGTCACGGCATTGTGCATATTTGAGTTTCATTTTATGGTGTTTGGGTTTATACCAGCTTTACAAGCAGTTACATAAATCACAGCTAAGTAGACCATGTCCATCTAATCAAAGAGGCAACCGAACGAGGCCCCTAGTTTTCTTCCTTTTAGCCATTGTATCTATGTGAAAATTATCCTCTTCAGCCTCTTTCAGAAAGCTTTTCCACTTTTGGAACATTTGCAATAAATGGGATTTGAGCTAAGGGAAAAAATTAACAAGAGTGCACAAAGAAAATTCACTTCAGAAAGAATCTAGGCTATTAAAACGACTTAGCCCCTCACAGGTAATTTGGAGATGGTGGGGAATCAGGCAGGAAATGAAAAGGAAAGTTCTTTATGAATCAGAGACCCAAAATGAGAATTGTAATTGGAAAAGGTCTACAAGACCATAATGCCTTTTGAATGGCAAACGCCAGGTTAAGAACTTATGAGAAAGATGTTTTAGAAAATGTGCTCGGACAGAAAGTGATCCGATGCCTTTTATTCCCGCATATCAGAGGTCCTATGGATTCTGCTTGTCTAATCAGACAGAAGATTTTCAACTTATTGGCCTTACTGCTGACATTTTATTCTCTTAAAACAAAAGAATCCCACATAGTGGTGTAGCAGAATAAGAAAACCCCCCTTATAATTAGGTCTGATTTCAAGTCACTCTTTGCGTTTTATTTTTTGGTTGTTGTTGGAGGGGCTGGGGAGGAAGTGGGAGGGTGATGGTATAACCTTGGACAAAAGTTCAAAGCTGTCAATGATAGACAACTAGGCTCAATTTTTGCCAGTGACACATGCTGTGTGACTGAGGGAGCAAACCCCTTAATGAAAAGGACCGTATCTTATTTGTTATTTAATCCACAGCCCCCACCACATAGTGTATTTAAAGCAATTACTAAAAATTGCTTTTAGACGCAGTGCTTTGTAAAGCACTTTTTCACTTCACATTTTTTCTACTCTGTAAAATGGGAATAATAGTACTTGCTAAGCTTGTGGGAATTAAACAATGTACATGAAATGAAGCAGAGAAAGCCCATCGCCCACACGGTCAACTTTCATCAATCCATGGTAGCTCTGATTGAAGCAAAGAACAATCTGATAGTAACCAGAGAGGAGAGGATAGAGGGATAACAGGGGATAATTGGGGAAGGGCCATCAAGGAACATGTATAGAGGACACATGGACAAAGCCGAAGGGGGTAGGTTAGAGGGTGGGAGGTGGGGAGGAGTGGGGCGGGGGGGCATAGTGGGGTGAAAATGGAGACAACCTCACTTGAACAACAATAAAAAATATTCAACTGCCTAAGAAGATTTTTTGATACGTAGAAAACTAGTACTACTTTAAATGTTAAGCCCGACAAGAATTCATACCATTTACTATTATTATTTTCTTCACTTGCAAATTTGAGTCAATTATTGTCATATGTATTAAAGATAAATATTTTTCATTTTGATACTAGATAAGTATGACAGAGGTTTAGGTGAGCATTTTAAAAGGTTAAATAGATTTGGAACAGTTTTGATCTATATTAATTATGAAAAACTAAATTAAGAAAGAAATTTAATGCCAGGAAATACTTTTATCCTCTTTGACTTTCTCCTGCCCCCCTCAAAAACTGTGAGATTTTAGAAGAAAATACTAAATGCAGTTTCACATATGCTGGTGAAACTTCCCAATAAGAAGCTGTTTTCCTTTCTATCAATAAATTGGTTTTCCCCCTCCAAGATTTCTATCCATGGAGAGTTATTCCAATTGTCCTTTATAGTAATATAATACCGATTTAACTGAAATATTCACTAGATCTAATAGACTTTAATAGGAAACTACTATTAAGCATTGAGTTCATTCCTATTCCATCTTTTTAATCATCAATATGGACTCTAAGTGCTTTTGAGTATTAAATTAGGAAAAGCCCGGCAATCCTAAAGTCTCCTTGTAAGGATTTTCTTTATCTGTGTATTATATGAAGTGCAATTTACAACTAAGCCCTCCTGTGTTTCTTTCACTTACAGCACTTTCAGCCAGAAAAACACTGCAAGGCCATAACTTGACCTAACACCCATTGATTACCCAGTATGGAATGATGCTTTTAACCCCATATCAGCATTAGTTCCCTGCTGACTCTACTTTTGCTGACAGCAATATTGCTTCAAAGTAAAAAGGAGGACCACCTGAGACCTTCCACATTTGTTCTTACACATTCAATCACCCTGAATTTGTTCAGAAGCCTTTGCTGCAGGAGAAAGCCAGGAAGAGTTTTTTGTTTTTTTTTTAATTAAACTGGAAGTACATTCTGATGTATTCCCGATGGCTTAATGGAAAGGGGAACATTCTTTCACTGTTAACTTTGAATACCGGTGGGGGAACAGGTGGGGATTCTATTCTCTGGGATCAGAAGTTTACATGTGCTGTTTTGGCCAAGAGCCGCTCCCGGGGAGCAAAGCCCCTCCCACCATGTGTGTTGACACTGTTCCTTTTGCTCACGGCATCGGCCTGCTTTCTCCACATGGCCTCTAATAGCTGTATTTTTCCAGCTTTAGCTACCTGAGAGACTGCTTTAAATCTTTTACAATTCTGAGCCCACAGATCCTAGAGAAAAAAAAGTATTATTCTAAAAGAAAGGCTGGCTCACGTGCCCATTTGGGGTCCATCCATTACAGCTAAGGTAACCTACTTATATAAAAATATGACACCTCCCACAGGAACAATATGCATGCAACAGAGGACAGAGGAAATGCTAGGAAAATGAAGGAGGAGAGCAAATGCTCTTTTGCCATTAGCCTTGTCTCATATATTATCTTATTTCTACACACATTCCAAATTGGAATTTTCCATATCCGCATAGAATGGCGAACTAGTATTATAGTACCTTGTTGAGTAAAGGGAGTGATATCTGAGTCCTTAAACCATTCAGATTTCTCTGTTGCACATTTAAATGCAGTTTCTAGTATAAGGCATTCCAACAAGTTCTCAAATACTGACCTAATGAATTTCTAGTATTGATTCTCTGCACCCAATTTCTCTGGATCTCATTTTACAATTGATCTTATATTTTAGCTATTTGTTTATTAGTATTCATATAATCTGTGTTCATCAAACTCTTCCCATTCTGTGGTAACTGTGGTGGGGGAAATCATTGTTAACCATTCAACAAACTATAAAGAGATATGTGCATGGGAAAAGTTAAAGACAAAATAAATCAGAAAGCTTCTACTAAAATATAGACAGATGAGTTCTGTAGCAAGACTGCAGTAAAAAGCTAGCATGTACATTAGGACCACTAAATTAAAGATGTTTACTTATTTTAAGTTAGTAGGATTTATCACTAATTAGACTTGAGACCTTGACACAATTCAGTAAAGATTTAAAATAATTATATCCAGTAGAACTTGCCTAAAATATCTGGGCAACTAAAACAAATCTATTGGATTAGATTTTCAGGTTTAGCACATTAGTTTCTTTCCATACAGAGATAACCTGAAAATCACCCACTAGCAGTTATTCAATTAATTCAACCGATAGAGTCGGTGCTACTTTTTGAGATTCAGAACTAGATACAAACCAAACAACACCCAAAACAATTTTCCCCCAATAGCAAAATATTTTGTCTTAGCTTGTTATAAATATACCAAGGGAGATAAACCATGTTAGTTAGTCCATGAAATCATAATCTTTGGCAACTCATTAAGAGCAAAACAAAACAACTGACCTTTCTAGTTCTTGATACCAGCTAGAAAATATAATACAAAACAGATACAATCACACTAGCAATAAAAATTTAAATTCATATAGAAATTTACTTTATCTTGAGTACAATATGGAAAAAATATAGAAATAACTAAGGGTTTAAAAGAAAGTCTTAACTTTTCAAGAGATGTTCCATATTTTTAGAATGGCTAGCTATTATTAATGAATTAGTCGTCCTCAAATTAATCTATAACTGTGTTGCAGTCTGACACATCCAATTTCATATTTAGATAAACTTAGCAAACTTTATTTACAGTATGTATGGAAGAATAATTTACGAGTAGCTTGGTCAGCCTTAGGTATGAGTAAAGCAGAGGTGTGTGAGCTAACCGAATTGAGAAATATTACATAGCATGTACACATATGGAGTGATGCGGGTTCAATAACACTGGCTCAAATCCATACATTTCTATTTTTAACATTGTCAAGGAATTTTTAACTTCATTGTATGCATTACTTTAAAAGTAAACCAGTACTATTCAGTATTCTTTTAGAATTATGTGACATGCAAAAAAATATCTCATGCAACTTTAACCAGGGAAAAAATGCCCAGGCTATTTTGATATCATTTCAGAAACATGGATCTGCCTTATGACACACGTTGATCTGTAACTTGCATGTAGAAATCTTCCATCAAGTAAACTTGAACCACAAACCCTACATTGGCACGCATACATATATATATAGAGAGAGAGAAATTTTATATACATATAAAATTTAGAAAAAGCACAAGGGATGGCTTTATTACATTTCAAATTCATCAGTGATGCTGATACCAGGTTATTTTAATAATATAATATAAATAGAAGTGATAATAAAGTTTCTTTTTAAAAAATAATGCTTTGTGACCCTGGCTGGTGTAGCTCGGTGGATTGAGCACGGGCTGGAAACCAAAGGGTCCCGATTTGATTCCCAGTCAGGGCACGTGCCTAGGTTGCAACCATACATTGCTGTTTCTCTCCCTCTCTGTATCCCTCCCTTCCCCTCTCTCTAAAAATAAATAAAAATAAAATCTTAAAAAAAAAAAAGAAAACTAAATGATAGTAGAATGCATCCCACCTTTGGGGAAGCACATTTAAAAAAAAATAATGCTTTGTGAACAAAGGAATATGCAAATTACAGAATATTGGCTCTGTTCTAAAGGCAGACCCTCCCATGATTCTCCATTTCAGTTGAACTCACCTTTCTGAAGGACAAACAGTGGCTTTACTCTAAAGTGCGCCCTTTACATTTCTGAGGTTAACACGAAACTTGGTAAATTGATAGTGTAAAACCTAGTGAAAGATTAGGATATAAATAGAAGACCTCAACTTTACTGCTGACTTTGAGATTTGGGGATGATATTTGTCATATTATTAGAAAGCTATTGCTTTTTCAATGACAAAATTATTTGTCACGAGGAGTTGTCATCATTAGACCACACTTTGAATTGTATTGATTGCTTGCTCAAATAGGAGATCTCATCACAATCACACTATAATTTTCCCCCCAATCTTCTCTGCTAGGCTGTGCAATGGTTTAAATATCTTTTATTATGGATAATAGCAAGGGAAAAAATATTGTAGCATAGGAGAGTTGTGCTTTGTTTTAACATACAAAATGTAACTGTAAGTTTAATTATATCACCCTGCTTCTTTCATTCTATTCTAACAACCCATAAAACTTTATGACTAATGTGCTATTTATTACATAATTCATCCATAAGAAAAATATCAGCCCCTAAAAATCCAAGACTTGCTAGACTCTCACAGCTACGCTTTCACATTGTTAGTCGCTGACCTCCCACTACAGGTGGGCCATGGTGTTCTCCTGTTGGACATAAATGATTTTACAGAAAATCAATTTCAGACAAGGTCACTTTGTGACTATGATGCAGCGAGACAAGAACAATTTATAGTGTTGACTAAGTAGGAGAAAAATAACATCACTGTGCAAACCCTAAAATATCAAACACCCCCC